>VDFB02138245.1:0-47513 GCA_007258455.2 Sequoia sempervirens
ATGATGCTTCAACAACTAAAAATTTGTTGCTATAACAAGGTGCGAATACATGAGAATGGTTTTGTGTTTTTCATAGTCTTCAAATGCAGGTATGCCATTCTTTCTAATCATGTATGTTCATAACCAAGTTCTCGCAACGATGACTGAACCTATAGGATACATGAACCCATCATTATCTTCCATCAATTTTGTTAGCTTATACTTTACCCACACACATCGAGCCAACCAATAGTCTAATCTCTCTCCATTCCACTATGGTGCAACAATTACAAAAACATGTCCTAGCTCTAGTAGATCTGAAAGATGGTTGTAATCAACTAAACTTTCCATTGTGACATTTCTCATGGATATTGTTTGAGATGAAGGAGTTAGATATTGTGGAACCCGTGTATCCACCCACTCACTTTACTCGCATTGATCCCACTTGCACTGAATACAACTTTGACAAAAACAAGCCAACTCTCATGTCCAAATGGTCCATGTTCTTACATCTGAGCTTCAAAATGAATGCATCTTTGAATAATTTTTAATTGTATGAAAATCCAATTTTCCTCCCACTGTACCCTCCTCAACCAACCAAAATAATTAGCGCATTGTTGAATCAAGTGTCCCTCCCTGTGACAATGTTGAACTACACCAATCAACAATAGAACATGCATCACAGAATTTTGCTCCTGAAATCTTCAATTGCTCCTTACCTAGAGCTATCCTTACACATGTACCTACTTCATCATGCTCCCCTTTCCCATGCCTAGCTTCAAAAAAACTCCAAATATGAGGTACACCCCTCTCTACATGCATTCTACTCAACCAATAAAATATATGAGCATTCTTGAATTGAATTGTGCAGTTATCTAACCAAATGAGATGTTGGCCTAGTGCTATATCATGCTCTTGCAAGAACTAAAAAAAAATATCGAAATAATGTTGGACATTCTTGGACGAGTGAGATCTATCATCACTCATATAAAAATGATACTCTCTGATTATCTTCCGATCCTCCTTTGTACTATCAGGTGCATGTCTAAATGTTATGTGGACAAAAATAGCAATCTAAATGGAATTGTAATACTGAGATTATACCTCATTTTGTGGTTGCAATGTGTAGTTTTTTGCAAAATCAGCCATTGAAATAATAGTGCCAATCAAAAAAGAGTCCTTACACATCCTGAATTGTTGATCCAACCACTGAGACCTATGGATATGCCTTGCATACTTGTAGAAAAGATTGTCCCTAAAATCTGAAATAAAATCAGCAACATTGCATTCTTTTCTAACCAACTCGCATCTAGAACCTTCACCTCCACTCTACAAAGTATATTTGACTATCTCATATCTCTTTTTCTCAATAAGCTTCTTTCCAAATTCATGTTCAAAACCTTCATGAAAACATTGAACAAACTTTGACAAGACACCACATTGTGAGCACTTTGCATTTAAACAATCATTTCTATAGAAAAAGAAACCATCATCTCTAGAACATAAAAATAGATCTAGCAAGTCCCTTGATGATTTTGGAAGATGCATTTCACCACACTCCTACAAAATTTCATTTGTATGCAAAGTAGAATGGATATAGCATAATATTTCATGGTACATTGAAAACTCCACATGGTATTTGCAACAAAAATTATTACGAGTTTTAAGAGGCACACAATAAAATGGCTTCAAACCTTCAAAATTCCTTTGTGAGATTTTCATATTTGGATGTGTTTTATTATAAATTTTGAACATTGTTTGGTTTGATTCCAAGAAATGTTTAGGATGCAGTGTATGGTCTCGATTTCCAATTCTTATCTTTAAAACATCCTTTGCATTGGGTGATACTCTAGAGTTATCATGCCAAAATTGTTGAATTACCTACTATACATTATCAGTTAGCTTCTTATCAACATGTGGAAGCCTCCCAACAAAAGCCCATGTATCATTTTGAAGAGGATCATCTATTCTTTCTCTTCTTGCAAGTGCTCTATCCAAAGTTTTATGATTTATGTCAAAATCAATACAAGTTTGTCTCATAAAGCAAGCCTTTTTCAATTGATGGCTTACTAGGGCAGTTGTAATGACTCTCCAAGCAGCTCTCTTATCTTTTCCTTGTTATTTTTCCAATAGACTTGAGAGCATTAAAAATATTTTTGACAATAATAGAAATTTTTCAGTCTTCTTGTTCACATGAATCTTCAATTTGGCTAGCAAAGGTCTCATCTTTTGCATCTTTAGCAATTGTACAAAAAAGTTGGCATTGCTCGGTCAATGTCTTATCACTAAAATATTGGTTGAAAAGTATTGTATCCCACAACCGAATGGTTTTTGTTGACCTCTTTCCTTCAAAATTGTTTATAATGTTCTCATCAATTTCAAGTAACCATTTAGGGGTTCTTGAAGGTCTTGAATTTGAAATATGTCTTTCTTCCACACAAGGTTCTTCATTTCTCATGTAATATGGTGAAACATAATTTACACTTGGTTCAATATTATGTTCAACATCTTCAATTCCAACATTTTCACCTTGAACATTTTCAATATCAATTTGAACATTTTCATTCCCAATCTCAATATCATGTTCAACATTTTCACCTTGAACATATTCAATTTCCTCTTCACTTGAATGACCATAGGGCTCAGGTTCACCAATATTTAACATACCTTGTCTTCTCTTCCTATGACCTTCTCTATCTCTTTGTCTATATGCTTCAATTTTTTCTTTTGTAAGCTTTCTCTTACGTTTTTGCTTTCGACAACTGTTGCTCCCCATTATACCTCATAAAAGATGCTAAAAAATGACTGCTTATGAAAATTTTGAGTAGAAGATTCTCCAAAAAGTTGATATTTGTCTCTTCCTATTTGAAATCACACATTTGTCACCTGCAAATAGAACATAGGGTCCATTGGGATGCCCAAAATGGCCCACATGGGGTTTTTCTATGGCCCACAAATCTGATATCAGATAAAATCTGATATCTGGTTTGAAATTTTTTTTGAAATGTTTTGTAACGGTAGGATTCTAGTGCTACAAATTGGATATGCGATTCAAATCGGATATTTGATTTGTGAACACATAGACCTAAGAGTAATTAGGAGGTGGAGGGTGGGAAAGAGAGACAGAGACAAAGACAGAGAGGGTAGAGGGAAAGGGAGAGATAGAGAGGGAAAGGGAGAGAGATAGAGAGGAAGGAGGGAGGGAGGGAGAGAGAGACATAGAGAGAGAGACAGAGATAGAGAGAGAGAGATAGAGAGAGACAGAGAGACAGAGAGGGAAAAGGATACAAAGACAAAGATATAGAGGGGGAGAGAGAATTAGGAGGGGGAAGGGAGAGAGAGGGAAAGGGAGAGAGAGAGAGATAGAAACAAGGGGAGAGAGAGAATTAGGAGGGGGAAGGGAGATGGGAAGAGGGGGAGAGAGAGAGAGAGGGTAGAGGGTAGAGGGGTTGATGATATAGGTCGAGGGATTAGCTGAGGAAATTAGTGGTTTAGTTTAAGGTTTGCAGAGTTGGGGTTTAGGGTGAGAGATATAGAGGGAGGGAGTGAGAGAGAGGGAGACTTGAGAGAGAGATAGAGGAGACCTAAGAGATAGAGAGGGAGGGAGTGCGAGAGAGATAAAGGAAGGGATGGTTAATGGTAGAGGGTAGAGGGTTTAAGGGTTAAGGATTTATGGTTAAGGGTTAAGGGTTTAGGGTATAGGGTTAATGGTAGAGGGTAGAGGGTTATAAGAGTTTAGGGTTTAAGGGTAAAGAGTTAAGGGTGTAAGGTAGAGAGATAGAGGGAGTGAGTGAGAGAGATAGACTTGAGAGAGGGAGAGGGGGTAGGAGGGAGAGACTTGAGAGAGAGAGAGAGAAGAGGGTAGAGGGTTTATAGGATAAGGGTAGAGGGGAGAGTGATAGAGGGAGTTAGTGAAAGAGAGGGAGAGGAGTGGAAGAGAGATAGAGGTATAGGGTTGATGGTAGAGGGTAGAGGGTTATAAGTGGCTTCTAGGGGTTATGGGTATAGGGAGAGATAGAGGGAGGGAGTGAGAGAGAGAGACTGAGAGAGGGAGAGGGGTAGGGAGGAGATACTTGATAGAGAGAGTAGAGGGTTGAGGCTTCTAAGGGGTTAAGCTTTTAGGTTTAGGGTATGTGGTAGAGGGGAGAGAGATAGGGAGGAGTCAGTGAAAGAGAGGGAGGGACTTGGAGTGGGAGAGACATAGAGAGTAGAGGGTATAGGGTTGATGGTAGAGGATAGAGGGTTATAAGGGTTTAGGGTTTAAGGGTTAAGGGTATAGGGTAGAGAGATAGAGGGAGTAAGTGAGAGAGAGACTTGAGAAAGGGAGAGAGGGTAGGAGGTAGAGACTTGAGAGAGAGAGAAGAGGGTAGAGGGTTTAATGGTTTAGGGTTTAGGGTTAAGGGTATGATTCATAATTATAGGTTTACAAATGAACTTGTAAATTAAATCTAATTATAGTAATTTCCCGATCTAATGCAGAATTGTGTGATTATGCTTTTTAACCATTGAAATTACAATAAGGTACACTTTATAATCAATTATTGAAAAATAAATTGAATTGAACTAGAGAGAAATTGAGAAAGAAGAGAGAAGAATGAGATAGAGAAATAGAAGGATCACAACGTGCAGATTGATAATGGAGTGCATCCAATGTGGACTTCATCTCCAGGTCTGCTTCTCAATGTTGGGGCTGCTTTATTAATATTGCCAAGAAAAATTATGCTTTGTTACAATACCCAAGCTCTAAGAACCTGCAATAATCTCTCCATAATCTCTCACTCTTTTACAACTTTTGGTGTATGCAAACACCTTGTAATTTTCTCTCAAATAAAAAACTCTAACTCTCCACCTTTCACCAAGAGCATAGAAAACTCCCCAAAAATTACTTACAAATACTTAGCTAAAAACCCCTTTTTATACAAATTTATTTGCTAATATGGGATTTAACCATATTATTTTGCAAATATTACATATCTCCTATTTACAAGTAAAAATTCCAACCAATTCCCCTTAATTACATAAAAATATCCAATTCCCTCATGGAATCTCCTTTAAAAATAATAAAATAATCTTTAAAGATTATTTTAAATATCTATAAATTTCATTTTAAATATCTTTAAATTTTATTTTCAGGCCCTTTTAATTCCATATTTTTGGAATTTTACTAATAAAAAGGGTTTTGGTTATAATTTAGGGGTTATATTATTGAAATATGAGTTTACGAGATTTTTTCCTCTCTTTGTTTTATGGGCAAGGCAAGAGGATTTTAAGGGATAAAATCCCACCAAATCCTCTTTTTTTCTTTTAATCTTTAAACCATATATTTTTTCTTTAAAAAATATGGTTTAATCCATATTTATGACATGTCATATACTCTTTCCACATCACCACCTACTACATCACCATGCTGATGTCATCAAAGTCAACCAGAGTCAAATTTTTGACCAACCTTTAACCAACCATAACTTTCACATATGAGCTCCATTTTCGAAACTAAATATAGTTCCGGAATTGGTGCGATGAGCACTACGACCTGGCATCATTTTTTCTTTATTTTGAGATGATCATTTTTTTCCTTTTTGAATGCCTGATTTGCCTGTTTGACTAGACCTTTGACCATGCATAACTTTTGCATACAGACTCCTTTTGAGCCCATTCAAGTTGTGTTAGGACCATTTCAGTGAGCTCTATCCAATGATGCTAATTTGGATGAATTTTGAGACTAGATCCACCTAGATCATTTCTCCCCGTTGAGAAGCTTTTGGACCTCCAAAAAGTTTGTTTATGTACAAATTGAGCTACGACAATGTTGGCCCACTTGCTCAGTATCATATGTCCTTCCTTTCTAGAACCTGTACATCTGACTCATCATAACAATAGTCAAAAGTACACTGATATTATTAAGTACATTAGCCATATACACATCCACATTCAATGTTGTTGCTACCAACCATACATTGTTGAAAAGTAGAAGGCTTAAATAACAAAATTGAATTTACGGACGAGAAAAAGAATGTACCGACATCATACTTGTCTTTCATAATTGGAACAACCTTAGAATCAAATATATTTTTATGCAATGACACTTCTTTTGGTACAGACATAAGTGCCAAATTATTGCTTGCATTAACTACCTTTTTCAAGTGTCTCATTGTCACAAAAGACTTATCGATCTTAATTGGATGAGAATGCACAATGTATTCAACTCCTTCCTTAAACAAGTGATACTGATTATGTTCCTTGTAGAAGATTGCTTTCCTATCATATAAGTATGGGCTACCCAACATAATCCCATAGATATCAAGTGGAACCACATCAAATTCAACCTCATATATAAACTTAGATGTTATTGCAAATATTAAATCGGATTGCTTAGTTACTCACAATCTATTATCATTGTACACCCAACCTAATGGATAAGGTTTCTTATTTAGCTTTGTTTTCAATCCCAATTGTTCAACAACTTCTTCTAAAATTAGATTAACTTGGGACCCACTATCTATCAGTGTATCAAGCTTAGTGTTCTTAGAAATCACCCTTATATGAAAAAAATCACATCTTTTGCTATCTTCAGGAACAACATGACTTTTAGAAGTAGAAGCACATGAAACATCAGTGGAAGAATCAACAAAATTCTTACCCTTCACACCCACAGCTGCAATCTTTATTTCATCATCAGAATCCAATCCAAGATCTTGAACAACAACTGTGGCCTTTTGATTTCCTTTAGACTCTTTAAACCACTTGGGTTTCAACTCTGGATGTAGTTTCCAACATTTCACATCCGTGTTCCCTTTCTTCTGACAATGTGAACAAGTAGGAATTTCACTTTCCTCTCCTTACCCTTATTATTGCCTTCAGTTGGAGGAACAAATTTCTTCTTTGAACTGAAACTTATGTTCTTTTCACCTGCTTCAATATGGGTTGCTTGTACACACACTTCATCAAAGTTAGATGGATTAAAAATTAGGATTGTATGTTTCAAATGTGAATGCAAACCACCTATATACTTTAATAAATTTTCTTATGTATAAAGAGGAATGCCAAGAGTAAGTGCTTTTTTCCTAAACACCTATGTATACTCTTGCATTATTTGTCCTTTACACTGTCTTAGATTTTTCCAGTCCATAACAGCTTGTTGCATATAACCCAAAGGATAAAACTATTTCTTTAAAGAAAAAGTAAATTCATACCAAGATGAAATGATTTTACCGTGCATAGCAAGATCATCTTGAATCTTACTCTCCCACCAAACCAATGCAGTGTCTCCCATTCTAAGGGTAGCTAGCTGGATTTTTGAAGAATCATCCAAGATCTATTGAACCCTGCAATACACTTCGATCTGCTTAAGCCAATTATCCAATTTTTTTGCATCCAATTCACTGTTATATATAGGCAACTCAAATTTAACATCTAGTTTTAACAAAGGTGTTTGCACAGGTTGTTTCTTTTCAAAAGAGTTAGATGAAGAAGAAGAGGATGAAGAAGATGAAGAAGATGAAGAGGACGGGGATGGAGGTTCAGGGGGGTCACCACCACCTCCTACTCCTTTACCTTTGTCTTCTTTCAATGAGGATTCAGCTTCCTCCTTTCTTTTCTTGAGTTCCTTTTTCCTCTATCGTTCTTGCCTCTCTTGGAAAAGAACTTCCACCATAACCTTCATTTTGATAAATGCTTTCTAGAAAGCTTTCTCATCAAGCTGTATAATACTTTGTTTAGCTACCATCTTTGATTGTGGAAAAGTCCTTCGTTTTCCAATCTCTGGATTGAATTCTTCCAATGCACCTTCTCCTTGTTTTAGTTTCAACCTGGTTAGCATTCACTTATGCAATTTCCTACAAAATGGGCTTTGAGACCAACTTGATCCAGAATTAGAGGTTTATAAATTAACTTTTAAATTAAATCTAATTATAGTAATTTATTGATCTAATGTAGAATTGTGTGATTATGCTTTTTAACCATTGAAATTACAATAAGGTACACTTTAAAATCAATTATTGAAAAATAAACTGAATTGAACTAGAGATAAATTGAGATAGAAGAGAGTAGAATGAGACAGAGAAATAGAAGGATCACAATGCGTAGATTGATAACAAATTTCATTCAATGTGGACTATGTCTTTGTGTCTGCTTCTCAATGTTGGGACCGCTTTATTGATATTTCCAAGCAAAATTATGCTTTGTTACAATACCGAAGCTCCAAGAACCCACAATAATCTCTCCACAATCTCTCTTTTACAATTTTTGGTGTATGCAAACACCTTGTAATTTTCTCTCAAATAAAAAGCTCTAACTCTCCACCTTTCACCAAGAGCATAGAAAAATTCCCAAAAATTACTTACAAAATACTTAGCTAAAAACCCCTTTTTATACAAATTTATTTGCTAATATGGGATTTAACCATATTATTTTGCAAATATTGCATATCTCCCATTTACAAGTAAAAATTCCAACCAATTCCCCTTAATTACATAAAAATTTCTAATTCCCTCACGAAATCTCCTTTAAAAATAATAAAATAATCTTTAAAGATTATTTTAAATCTTTACATATTTTTAAATTTCATTTTAAGCCCCTTTTAAGTCGATATTTTTGGGCTTTTACTAATAAAAATGGTTTTGGTTATAATTTAGGGGTTATACTATTGAAATATGAGTTTACGGGATTTTTTCCTCTCCTTGTTTTATGGGCAAGGCAAGAGGATTTTAAGGGATAAAATCCCACCAAATCCTCTTTTTTTCCTTTAACAAATATGGTTTAATCCATATTTATGCCATGTCATATATTCTTGCCACGTCACCACCTGCCACATCACCATGTTGATGTCATCAAAGTCAACTAGAGTCAAATTTTTGACTAACTTTTGACCAGCTGTAACTTTCACATACGAGCTTCGTTTATGAAACCAAATATAGTTCTGGAATCAGCACGATGAGCACAACTTGGCATCATTTTTTCCTCATTTCAAGATGATCAATTTTTTCCTTTTTGAATGCCTGATTTGCCTATTTGACCGGACCTTTGACTACGCATAACTTTTGCATACAGACTCCTTTTGAGCCCGTTCAAGTTGTGTCAGGACCATGTCGGCGAGCTCTATGTGATGATGTTGTTTTCATGAAATTTTGAGACTATGAAATTTAGTGCTTGGATCCACCCAGATCAGCTAGAGGAGAGAGATAGAGGAGCCAAATGAAAGAGAGAGGGAGGGAGTGGGGAGAGAGATAGGGTGAGGCATAGGGGTTGATGGTAGAGGGTAGAGGGTTATAAGGGCTTAGGGGTTATGGGTATTGGGGAGAGAGAGAGGGAGTGAGAGGGGTAGAGGAGAGACTGAGAGAGAGAGAGTAGAGGATAGGAGGGGTTATATGTTTGGCTTTTTAGGGTTAAGGGTAGAGGGAGAGATAGAGGAAGTCATGGGAAAGAGAGTGAGGAGGAATGAGAGAGAGCAGAGGGTAGAGGGAGGGTTTCATGGCTTCAGGTTTAAGGGTTATAATGAAAGGCTGGCACATAGGGGAGAGTTATGAGGAGTGAGAGAGAGAGACAATTGAGAGAGGAGGGGTGGAGGGAGAGACTTGAGAGAGAGAGAGAGTAGAGGGTAGAGGTCAAGGGTTAAGGGTTAAGGGTTTAGGTTAAGGGTAGAGGGAGAGAGATAGAGGAGCTGCAAAGAGAGGGAGGGCTTGATTGGGGAGGGATAGAGGTAGAGGGAATGAGAGAGAGAGAGAGACCCCGAGAGAGAGGGAGAGGGGGGTAGATGGAGAGGCAGAGAGTAGAGGCAGAGGGAGATATAGAGGAGTGGAGAGAGAGAGAGATGAGGGTTAGTGAAAGAGAGAAGGAAGGGGCATGCAGATCATCATGGAAAAATAGGCCCACGTGAAAAAACAAAAAAATTAGTTAGGCAACTTAACGTAAAAATTTGAATAAGTTATCTATCTTATTTTAAAATATGTAAGAATAATATGTAGAAAATTTATGTCAACTACTAGTTTTTTTTTTTAACCATTTGGTGAAAATTTCCATTTCAATGCACAGTACTTATATTTTAGGAAAAAAATAAGTAGGTGTTTGTCTGACAACCCTAACCACAATAAAATTATAGTATTTGTTTATAATATTTTAGATATAAGTAGAGGAATGATTTCCTAATGTGGTGCATACTTTTTGTAAAAATTTTTCAAGTAAATAATTAATTATGATTTTTTATTACAAATTTTAAAAAGGTATAAAACCTGTATGTCCTAATTAATCTTAACTTGTTCAAAAACTTCATGAAATTCAATTTTCTTTTTTAATCCTATAGTATGCAAAGCATAGAATGTGACACATGTTTTGATTGAAAAATGTGATACCATTTGAAAGCTATAGATGTTTTTCAATCATTCTCCTTAATCAGACTTTACCTTAATTTGTTAGAAAATGAATAATAATTACTTATTAAACTAAATTAAAGCATAATTTATATTGGTGAAAGTTGAAAATCTCCTTTAGAAACCTTTTTGTTTCATCAATTTTGGGTAATAAATTCATCAACTGCGTACCCACTACATTGCCACTTTTTGGCCCATCATGATCTTGTACATAACAACAAGGAGTGTGGGAGAGAGATAGAGGGTATAGGGGTTGATGTTAGAGGGTGAGGGTTATAAGGGATTTAGGGGTTTAAGGGTTAAGGGTAGAGGGGTTACGTTTTAGGGTTTAAGGGTTAATTGGAGAGGGGAGAGATAGAGGAGTGATCAAGAAAGAGACCCAGAGGAGAGAGGGGTAGATGGAGAGATTCTAGGAGATAGAGAGGAGGGAGAGAGATAGAGGTAGGTTAATGGTAGAGGTGGTAGAGGGTAGAGGGTTTAAGGGTTAAGGGTAGAGGGAGAGATATAGAGGAAGTGAGTGTGAGAGAGAGACCTGAGAGAGGGAAAAGGGGTAGGAGGGAGAGACTTGAGAGATAGAGAGAGAGTATAGGGTAGAGGGTTTAAGGGTTAGGGGTTTAGGGTTAAGGGTTACAAAGGGGAGAGAGATAGAGGGAGTCAATGAAAGAGAGGGGGGAGGGAGTAGGAAAGAGATAGAGGTAGAGGGTTAAGGGTAGAGGGGAGACAGATAGGAGTGATTAAGTGAGAGACTTGAGAGAGTGAGAGGGAGTGGGAGTGAGATAGAGGGTAGAGGGTTATAAGGGTTTAGAGTTTAGGGTTTAAGGGTTAAGGGTTAAGGGTTAAGGGTATAGGGGGAGAGCTAGAGGGAGTGAGTGAGAGAGGGAGAAACCTAAGAGAGAGAGGTAGGGGGTTAAGGGTAGAGGGTAGAGGGTTTAGGGTTTAGGGTAGGAGGGAGAGAGAGAGAGAGAGAGAGGGTAGAGGGTTTAAGGGTTAAGGGGAGTGACTCTAAGAGAAAGACCTAAGAGAGGGAGATGGAGTAGGAGAGGGAGAGAGAGAGATAGAGGGTTAAGGGTAGAGGGGAGATCGATAGAGGAAGTGACTGAGAGAGAGAGAGACCTCAAAGAGGGAGAGGGGGTACAAGGGAAACACTCGATAGAGAGAGGGAGTCAGAGAGAGATAGAGGGTATAGGGTTTAAGGGTTAAGGGTAGAGGGAGAGATATAGAAAGAGTGATTGAGTGAGAAACTGGGAGGGAGAGAGAGAGAGGGAGGGAGAGAGATAGAGGTAGAGGCTTATAAGGGCTTAGGCTAGTTTTTATGGTTATAGAGGGGAGAGAAAGAGAGACTCTGAGAGAGGGAGGGAGAGGGAGAGAGAGAGGGGGGGGTTAAGGGTAGAGGTTTAGGTTTAGGGGGTAGGAGGGAGAGAGGGAGAGGTAGAGGGTTAAGGGTAGAGGGTTTAAGGTTAAGAGTAGAGGGAGAGATGAGGTAGTGACCCCGAGAGAGAGACCGAGAGAGTGGAGAGGGTAGGAGAGAGAGAGAGAGAGAGAGAGAGAGAGAGAGGCTAAGGGTAGAGGGGAGAGAGATAGAGGAGTGATCAGAGAGACCCCGTAGAGGGAGAGAAATGGTAGGAGGGAGAGACTTGAGAGAGAGAGAGAGGGAGTGGAAGAGAGATAGAGGGTATAGGGTCAATGGTAGAGGGTAGACAGTTTAAGGGTTTAGGGTTTAGGGTTAAGTGTAGAGGAAGAAATATAGAGGGAGTGAGTGAGTGAGTGAGTGAGAGACCTGAGAGAGGGATAAGGGGTAGGAGGGAGATACTTGAGAGAGAGAGTAGAGGGTAGATGGTTTAAGGGTTAGGGGTTTAGGGTTTAGGGTTAATGGTTACAGAGGGGGGAGAGAGAGGGAGTCAGTGAAAGAGAGTGAGGGATGGAGTGGGAGAGAGATGGAGGGTATAGGGTTAAGGGTAGAAGGGAGAGATATAAGGAGTGGGGATTGAGTGAGACTTGAGAGAGAGAGAGAGAGGGGAGGGAGAGAGATAGATGGTATAGGGTTGATGGTAGAGGTAGAGGGGTTATATGGCTTAGGGGTTTAGGAGAGGGAGAGACAGAGAGAGAGAGAGAGACCTGAGAGGGGAGAGGGGTAGGAGGAGAGAGAGATAGTGAGGGTGGAGGGCTAAGGGCAGAGGGGCCTTAAGGGTTAAGTATAGAGGGAAAGAGATAAAGGGAGTGACCTTTGGAGAGAAGAGAGACCCCGAGAGAGGGAGAGAGGGGGTAGGAGGGATACTCGAGAGAGAGAGAGAGATGGTGTAAGAGAGATAGAGGGTATAGGTTAATGGTAGAGGTGGTAGGCATGGCCTATGGCCTAAGGGGTTAAGGGTTAAGTGTTTAGGGCCTAGATATAGAGGAGGAGTGAGAGAGAGAGAGAGAGGGAGAGAGGGAGGGAGGGTATATCTAGGGTTCATTATAGAGGGTAGAGGGTTTAAGGGTTTAGGGTTTAAGGGAAGAGGGTAGAGGGAGAGATATAGAGGGAGTGAGTGAGAGAGAGAGACTTGAGAGAGGGAGAGGGGGTTAGGAGAGAGAGAGAGTAGAGGGTAGAGGGTTTAAGGGTTAAGGGTTTAGGGTTTAGGGTTAAGGGTAGAGGGAGAGAGATTAAGGGTTTAGGGTTTAGGGTTAAGGGTAGAGGAGAGAGAGATAGAGGGAGTCAATGAGAGGGAGGGATGGAGTGGGAGAGAGATAGAGGGTAGAGGGGACATAGATAGGAGTGAGAGACTTGGGAGAGAGAGAGAGGGAAAGAGATGATATTTAAATATTTTATATAGTAGTAATATATATATCTATATATATTTATACATTAACTAAAATATAGAAATAATATTTAAATATTATACATAATAATATAATATATTATATATTAAATACATAATTTTGTGAGAGATTATCATAAATTGTATATTATATATTAAATTATAAACTATATTTTATAATCTAAACTAGATATATTAAAATAAACTATAAACTATTTATTGCATTTTTTAAATCATATATTATAAATTGTATAAATTTTTTAAACTCGTATCTAAAAAAAATCAGATATTAGATTCAAATTGGATATTGGATTTTAATCGGATATCTGATATCTTTGACAAAAACTTTAATGCCTATGGATTAGCCTCAAGATTGCTTTAAAATTTCGTTTGGACATGCTGATCCTAAGAAGTCAACACAAAAAAACATGTTCAATAGTTTACCTTGCTTTTCTAGACTTCACCCATGTGGCTGATGACTTTTTTTTACCTAAATTTGATGAAATGAAAAAGGGTTTGTAAAGGAGCTTCTCAAATTTCCACCAATCTAAATTATGCTTTACTTTGAATTTAATAAATAATTATTATTCATTTTCTATTAGAATTATGACTAAAGTCTTGATTGATAGGTTGATTGAAAAATATCTATAACTTTCAAACGGTATCATGTTTTTTGAATCCAAAACATGCATCACATCCTATGCTTCACATTCTATAGGATTAAAAAAAATTCATGAAGCTTTGACCAAGTTAAGGTGGTTAGACATACGAGTTTTTTATATTTTTTAAAAGTTGTAATAAAAAAATCATAATTAATTATTCACTTGGAAAAAAGTTACAAAAAAATATGCATCACATCCCAACATGAGTCCTCTACTTATATCTAAAATCTTATAAAAAAATATTATCATTTTATTGTGTTTAGGATGGTCAGACAAAAACTTACTTATTTTTTCCCTGAAATTTAAGTACTAGTACATTGAAATTTCAAATTTTCACCAAATAGATTTTTTTAAAAAAATAAACCTTGTAGTTTAGAAACTACATTCAATTTTCCATAGATTATATTCTTACATATTTTTGAAGTAATATAGATAACTTATTCAAATTTTTATGTCAAGTTGCCTATCTCTGATTTTTTTAAATTTTCATTGCCCCTTAAGGGCCTATTTTTTCCATGATGATATCGCACATACCCTATACTTTGATTTAAATCTACCATAGGAAAATGTGTTCCAAAATTGAGATTGGGCATACTCACATTTTTTGTACCATTGAGGTTTGTAGGAGATAATGATTTCATGTATGGATTGCATAAATATGAGTTTTGATAATCAATTGGCATTGTAAGGCTTTGATAGTTTGGTGGATTTAGATTACTCATGATGTATGGAACAAATTTATATTCCATGTTCTTCTTGTGTTTCCACCTTGTTGACCTCTATGGAATTTAGGACCAATGATGAGATGAAGGATGAAAGGGGCGAATGATATGGGTGTTGAACTTTTTGGAACTTTGGAGGAATACTAGACTTTAGGACTTTTGATTTTTTAGTTTGGATTTTATTTGGATTTTATTTTGATTTGGATTTGGATTTGATTTGGATTTGAGAATGAAATCATAAAATCCAATAGGTTAGATGTTTTCTTGGAATAAACTTTTCCACAAGGTGATGATATAACCAAGTGTATGAAGAAGGATTCATCTACACACACCTAGTCAAACAAGATGATTTTGATTTGATTTAAAGGATTTTTTAACAAGTCTAGTATGAAGGATTTTTCCAAGATTCAAAAGTTGTTTGTGAGAGAGGATTCAATTGATGTTTGAGATGGATGAAATGATTGGTTGTTTTGATCCTAAGTGAACCTAAGAGGGACTTATTCACAAGATCAAGGTTTTGAAGAACATGCTTTTCCCTAAGAGTAATTCAAACCAAAAGATCAATGTTTGCTCAAAATACCATAATACAAAAGATAAACAAGCACATGTGTGGGGTTCAGTTGATTTCATCTTGATTAATGAATTAATTTTACCACATCCAATGTCTTGCTTAAGTTTCAAACTAAATTTCTATGTCTCAAGTTCTTTTCATCCCAAAAGGTCCATTATGTGGAAATCAAGAGAATCAAGGAAATAGTTCCCTAATATTGAATTTAGTGAGAGAAAATTGAGATATAAATCCAAATACTTAGAAGCCTCTAAGGATAGAATCCCTATGGCAAGCAATAGCACTTGGATTTTTTCAAAAGTATTTGCTTCCTCTAAAGGGTTTGAAATTTGATGATCATGGTTGAATTTTTTTTTTCCAATGTTTAAGATCCAAGAAAAGTGTTTTGATTCCAAAATGATGCACAATGCTAGGATAGAAAGAGACAATATTTGTTGAATTCCCACTTGGATAAATCCAACTGTGCTTATTATTAGTGGATGATTAGAAGCTTGACCACACTAGCTCCCCTCCATGACACACACTTCTTAGGTCAGCCAAGCTTCAGTTCTCATGAATCTCCCATGATGAACTTCTCATCTCTACTAAAAATTACAAAAATGTGGGACAACTTCAAAATGACTATTCTTGTACCAACAAATTGTAAGGATTTTGGCCTCTATACAAATTGGTTCTTAGTCAGGGTGATCAGGGACATGGCACCTTGTGAGCGTCCAACATGCCACTAAAGGCTTTAATCAATACTACTATGGGTGCTTATAATTTTTAAGGCAGTATCCCATTCTGAAAGACACTGTATCACTAAGGCCTACATACCATGAGGACTTTATAGTTTATTCTTATCCAATTGTATACCAGCCCGAGTGAAAAACTAGTTGGAGTTTCCTTCGAATTGGTCTTAGGAAGGCCCCTATAAAGGTAAAAAAAAGTGAGAAAGCACATTCTTAATTCGATCAATCTTTGTTTGCGCGAACAAATAGAGAACACATGTGATATACTCAACTCACACTAGCAAGACTTTGTTCAATTTTAAGAGCCCAAATTGAAGTGTGGAGGCAATCTTTTATACAACTTAACATCACCAAAAGACTTTTGATTCTTAAGATCACCATGAAGCATGAGAGAAGTGCATACATATTTTAAATGATATTACTTTGTAAAAGAGATTACAAAACACAAAATACACATGTTCATTTTAACTCTGAAAGAAATAATGGATTCTTTTTAAGCACCAAGATGAAGTGTGAAGTTCTCTTGTTCAATTTTTAGATCCAAAACCAACTCTAGTAAGTGTCTAAAGTTCTTTTTAACCCTTTGATTGTTCTTTTTAAAACCCAAATGAAATGTGTTTAAGTTCTAAACCTAAAAGATAACAATGTTCCAAATATTGGATTATAGGTGTCCCCAAAGTCTTAAAAAATACTTGTTACAATCATGAAATAGTGCCATAAAAAACCTTCCCTTTGTTTCCTCTTTCCCTTCTTGATTTCCTAACCTGCAAAAGTGCTCAAAATGTTAGATGAGATCAAGAAACAAAAAGATACAAGGGTTAGATGAATGATTAAGCATAAAAACCCTAAAATTTAGAACATGTTACGATGTGTTTTGACTTTAGATGTAAAATTGAAAATTTTAACTATACAAAAATTGAGAAACACTTACACAATTGCATGGCTTTTTTAAATTCTATCCCATTTCAAAAAAAAATATTTGTAAAAGACCATATGACCAAGATATGGCCATTTTAAGATTGACTATAAAAGCACTAAAACAATGACCAGATGTGCTAAAATAGTGACTAGATGTGCTAAAACAGTGACTAGATGTGCTAAAACTTAGACCAAATGCACTAGAAGATGTCGTAGATACACTATAATAGAGCCTGAATGCACCAAAAGTCACCACCCATGTGCTGAAAGAAGCCACGGGTGCGCTACATTGAGATTAACAAACATACTTGTTGAAAAAACAATGAAATTGACCAAAAAGATGTGTTAAATTTGAGATTTATGCCCTCCTAGTGCCAAAATGTGAATGGTAGCTCTAGACCTGCACAAACATGAACAAACAACACAATGTTAGTCAATTATACAAATCTAAACTAACATTCCCCATGAGATTCATTTGAAGCATAATGAACAAGAAATCAAGTAAAAGTAATCTAAATCCTATTCCAATGATCAAACCCTCAATCCCATGGGGGAATTGGTGCTATTGTGATGTGGAAAATATCCCTTTCCCAATTCCTTGCAAGCTTTGATGATGATCAATGGTGCTCCTTGATGAAATTTGCAATAACCTAGCTATGGTGATGAAAAAACTATGAAACCCTTGATGAACAATGGATGAACCTACATAAAATGTGTAGATAATGACTTTGCATAGAATTTTGTATCCAAAATCAATATGAAAGTCCTCCATTTATAGGAAGGTAGGATGGAGGAATGAAAGATATGAAGAATGTGGGATTAAAGATAGACCAATGGCATTGTGCCACTTGTCAACATGCTAATGAAGAGAGGTGGAGCACATTTTGATTAATTTTTTCACTTTTTGGATCACATTGGGTGTGATTTCTTTCATGAGCATGCTCTATCTTAGCATATTATATTCCTCTTGGTGGCCCGATGTGATGCACTGCATCCCCTAAGTTTTGAATTTTCTATTCTTTGGTTGGTCCTCTCTTGGAGACATTAGACACAATGTTACCTATGTTATAGACCTTGCATGAACTTAACAAGACTCATTTGAACATATTTTTCATTTTACATTTTTCATTTACATGGCCACCTTGCATAACACAACTTGAATGCCTATGGTGCCATTGCATTTGTTCATGATTTCTAAGCATATGAAGCTTTGCTTGTCTCATGAAGCACGAAATGACATTGTCTTTTGTGGCACCTTATTAAAGTTATCATAAGGTATAACTTTGATATAGGAAGCCCATTCCAAGGCATGACTTTCCCCATAGCCACCTTTTAGGATTTCTCACCCCACAGACAACCAGAAGTTTCATGGCCCCAGAGTGAGTATGTTGTGGATTTCCCACCCTATGGACAACTAGAAGTTTTATCACATCAGAGTGAGTATACTTGGGCTTTCTTGCCCAATGGACAACTAGAAGTTTTGTCACTCCAGAGTGCATACATATTTCTTGTTCCAAACAAATAGCCTAGATCTGATCCACAATAGGTTGGAAAAATGATCGAAGCTTTCATCCCTTTCTCCTCACTTCCATGTGTGTTCCTAAGCTGTAGAAAAAAGTACCCTTTCTTGACATGGGATTAATTCATGATAAAATGGACTTAATGAGGCCTTAATCTAGTGTTGTGAGGCATTTTATGCATCCACACTAGGTCTTTGACCCTTGCAAATTGAATAGCATGCTTTTAACGACATCTCGCAAAGGAGTTGTAAAGTCTTGTAAAGGAATTCCACGCTTTTCTAGACTTAATTAACCTATTTCTTCTTAATTCAACATTATAAAATGTGTTTAATAAAATTATTACATCAATCTAGAAGGTTTCAAAAATAAACTTAGTGTTAAACTAGTGTTGTAATGTGTCTTGCACATTCACATTGGTTCTTGTGCCTTCCTAGGGTATGTGGACCTCATTTTAGTGTTGTAAAGTGTATTTAATCATACTTTCATATTAATTTATGTTTCCCAAGCCCTATTTGACATTTACATCATCACTAATAGGCCCTAATAACCCATATTGTGCATCCCAAGGCCTAAATTGATCAAATACCTGACAAAGTTGCAATTTAAAACTTATTTCCTTATCTCCTAGCTTCTTAGTTGTTGGAATGGTCCCTGTGGGGTCCATTCACCATGCATGATGAATCAATCCCATTCAGGTGGGACCCATTCGCCATGTGTAGTGAATGAGTCCTATATGCCCCCCATTTTGACCTTTGAGCAGGAAATAAAGTGACATTTGAGTTAATTTCACTACATGTTGGCTTGTGATGAGGTATAATCGAGATACTAAGACACAATTTTCTATAAATAATTTTTTTTATCCTCATTTTACATCTAACAACTCATTCTTACATCTCTCATCATTAATTCATCTTCTATCTTCTCATCCAAGCCAAGCAAGTTAGGGTGATAGGGAGTGGGGTTGGAGGAATCAATCACTAATTTCTGCTCTAGGCCTTTCCTTATAAGACCTCCTTGGTGCTTTGCTTCACTAATCTAACCTATAGGCCCCTACTCATGACTAGGTGCCCCTGGTTTGTCTAACCAACCCCTCTTCTATCACAAACTCCAACCACCAAGACCACCTTGGTTCATTGCCACAACTCTTCCATTGGCCCTTACTCTTCTTTAAAGACCAAATTCTCTCCACATTCAACTTGATAACTTGCAGAGGTGTAACACATTTAAACAGCTTCAGGGGACTCTATCTAGGGTTCTTATACCTTCTCAAGACCCCCATTAACCATCACTTCCACAATCCCTCTCCTAGGGTTAGGAAAGGCTACAAGCCTTGAGCCCCCATTAGGTCTTTGAACAGAGACAAAATTAAATTTTAACCTAAAACCACCAAATGACCTGGGTTCTTTGCTTAGGAATGGTGGTTCTCATGTCCTCTCCTTGAATTTTTTCAAGGTTTTAGAATAGCACTGCCCGTACACTGCTCAAACATAGAAATGGACAAAAAGCTAGGGTTTCTAAGCTTTTTAAAGCTATTTTTAGACTGTCAAGAAATTCTCCTATAAAATTAGTTGTTAAAACCTTATCCTGACCACCATGCACTGCTAAGACCCTCAAGAAAGTTCACAAAAAAGAATTTCTCAAAAATCTCATTTCCCCTGCAAGTTATGTGATTTTTTCTCCAAGTCTACCCTAACCTGACCTGCATTGGCTTGCCTAGGGCAAAGCTTTGCTAGCATCTCCTGCACTGCCACAAACTCTACTAACTACCATATTTACACTAAGGGAGCCTAGACATAAATCCCAAAGGGCTGTACAATTTGCATGGTGGGGAAGTTCACTAGGACTCCATTTTCTCAAACTGCCTGATTCAGGCTAGAAAATGCAGAAAACAAACTATATACAAATAAAAGATGAAAAATGATTTGTAAATACAAATAGATGGAACTCCAAGATTTCACAATATCAACACTACATACTACTAACAAGATAATAGTAAGTTTACTCCATTAAAGCTCAGTTTAAAAGCTAAACACAGAAAACTATCTCTCCAACGCTGTATTCTTTAGCTTTACAAAATATCACTCTAACAAAAATGCCTCCAACCCTATCTCATGGTCAAGACATATCTTAAATAGGCCCTCAAAACAACTAAGTTCTTCTTTTTCGAACCCATAGATGACCTAATGAAACAATTTATAAAACCCAATGTGTTTTCTAACCTTTGACAAGGTTGGCAACCTAGACAAGTTAGAGCTTCAAAACCCATTCAAGATTTTCACCTCCCAATCCATTGATCATAATAGATCAAGGTTTATTCCTACTCCACAAAATGCTAACAAAATGGTCAACATGACCTCAAAATAACACAACAAAACTTGAACTTCCTTCTAGACTTCAGGAAAACCCATGTTTCCGAGGTGCTCCTGCACCATTCTCCCCCTCTCAGCACAAAAAACTAAGGACTTTTAGGAGAAATCAGAGACATATCAATTCCTTGCTTCTTAAAGTCTACTTCTTCTACCCAAGTAGCTTTAGATTCATTTTTGTTCTTCCATTTGACAAGATGCTCCATGTACACCTTGTGCCTTGTAGCCTTCTTCACTCTTGACTCCAAGATCTCTGCTTGTAGCTTGTCTAGAGTTGGTAGTATCATGTTGCTGACATCCTTGAATATCTCCTTACTGTCCTAATTCAAATCTTTGACTGTCCCCTTATACTTGATCAAATCAGCAACATTGAATACTGGTGAGATGCCTAGATCAGTAGGTAACTCCACCTTGTATGCATTCTGCCCATACTTGGCCAATATCTTGCAGGGTCCTACTCTTTTCATTTGTAGCTTGGTTGAAATTCCTCTCTACAACCTTGATTTGTTAAGGTGGACCATAATATAGTCCCCTACTTGAAATTGCACAACTTTCCTTGGCATATCTGCCTTCTCCTTTACTTTTTGTGTAGCCTCAATAATTTTCTTCTTGACCTGCTCTTGGATCTCCTTCATGGTCTGACTAAAGTCTTCTGCATGTCCACTCCTATTCTCCATAGATCCAAGGTCTCTGAGCTCACAAATTCCTTTTGGGTGCATTCCATACACAACTTCAAAAGGACTTTTCCCTGTAGTTCTATTGACACTATCATTGTAAGCATACTCAGCTTGGGAGATAACCATATCCCATATCTGTCCATATTCTTTAGTTAAGCACCTCAAAAGATTACCAAGCACCCTGTTAACCACCTCTGTTTGACCATCGGTCTGAGGATGGTAAGCTGATCCAAATGACAGATTTGTACCCAATCTATTCCATAGAGTCTTCCAAAAGTGACTCATGAACTTCACATCCCTATTTGAAACAATGCTCAAAGGTAGCCCATGGATCCTAACAACTTCCTTGAAGAAAAGATGAGCTATGTAGCTGGCATCATGAGTAGTTTTGCAGGGAATAAAATGAATCATCTTGCTAAATCTGTCTACCACTACATAAACAATGTCAAAACCAGTCTTGGTCTTAGGAAGGCCTACCACAAAATCCATGCTCACACACTCCCATGGTCTATTAGGAATGGGCAGGGGTTGATATAAACCAGCATTGCTAGCTCCTCCCTTAGCTTTCATGCACATGACACACTATTCCACGTACCTTCTAACATCTCTTGCCAACTTAGGCCAATAATAAAATATTTGTACTAGCTCTAAGGTCTTATTTATGCCAAAATGCCCACTAAGACTGCCATTATGCTTTTCCTAAATCAGATTTTCCCTCATTGACCCTCTTGGAACACATAACTGATTTCCCTTAAACAACAACCCACTTTGCAAGGTATACTCAGAATATTGGCTATGGAAATGATTCTCAAAATTAGAACATACCTTATATTCCTCTGAAAATTCTTCATCCTCTCCATATAGATCCTTGAAACTCTCTATGCCAATGCTCTTGAGCTGTATCTCTTGCACTATCAACAACATTCTGCTTAATGCATCTGCCACCTTGTTCATTTGTCCCTTCTTGTGCTTGATCGTGAAAGTAAAAGCTTGGATGTATTCCATCCATTTCAAATTCATATTACTTAACTTCTCTTGGGTGTTGATATAACTAAGTGCCTAATTATTAGTAAAGACCACAAACTCTTTGGGTAACAAATAATGCCTCCACTTCCTAAGGGACTGCACTAAAGCATATAACTCTATATCATAAGTAGAGTACTTTTGCTTGGCTTCATTGAGCTTTTCACTAAATAAGGCCACAGGCCTACCTTCTTGACTAAGTACTCCTCCTACTGCTACTCCACTTGCATCACACTCAACTGTGAACAACTTGTCAAAACTAGGCAATAATAGAATAGGTTGAGTTTCCACTTCTTGTTTCAGTTTTTCAAACCCTTTCTCAGCCTCTTGAGTCCACTTAAACTTTGTTTTCAGACCACCTTTGATAGTATCTAGGACTGGTGCACATATACCACTAAAGTTCCTTATGAATTTTCTATAGAATTGAGCCAATCCATGAAAACTCCTTACCTCTGTTGTTGTGGTTGGTGTAGGCCAGTTTAGAATGGCTTCCACCTTGCTTGGATCCATCTTTAATGAGCCTTTGGATACTACAAAGCCCAAGTAGACAAGCTCTTTTCTTGAAGAACTCACATTTCTCAAGATTGATTGCCAACTTCTCCTCTTGTAACCTTTTAAGAACCATCTCAACATGCTTCAAATGTTCTTCTGCTATCTTACTGAAAATCAGTATGTCATCAAGATATACTACCACAAATATCCCTGTGAAATCCTTAAGCACTTCATTCATGAGTCTCATGAATGTGCTAGGGGAATTTGAGAGGCCAAATGGCATCACTTTCCACTCATATAACCCATCATTTGTCTTAAAAGTTGTCTTCCACTCATCACCATCCTTAATTCTGATCTGATGGTATCCACTCTTGAGATCCAACTTTGTGAAGAACTGAGCACCTCCAAGACAATCCATCAAGTCTTCAATTCAAGGAATAGGAAACCTATACCTAATGGTGATCCTATTTATTTCCCTAGAATCAGTACAAAGTCTCCACTTACCTCCTTTCTTGGTTGCTAAAACCACTAGCACTGCACAAGGGCTAATGCTCTTTTGAATCAATCCTTGATCCAATAATTATTGCACTTGCCTAGCTACCTCTAGGTTATGCTCTGGTGTAAGTTTTTATGCTGCTTTGTTAGGTAAAGAAGCCCCTGGTATGAAGTCAATTTGATGACTTATAGCTCTCTTTGGTGGTAGAGTTGTAGGTGTACCATCACTAACTATGCTCTTGTACTTATCAAGCAACTTTTGGACTGCTTCTAGTAAGACTGTCATTTCAGCCTTGTCTTCCTCCTTAGGCTGCAACACAACCACATATCCTTCATTCCCTTGGTGTAGGTCCTTAAGGAACTCCTTACCACTGCTCAACATGATATTAGGTTTCCTTGACTTTCCTTCCTCTTCTTATGTCAATGACTGCAACTTAAAGGTTCTTCCATCCTTCTTGAATGAGATGGTGTTCTCTTTCCCATCATAAATGGCGCTTCTATCATATTGCCATGGTCTGCCCAGTAGTAGATGGCATGCATCCATGGGTAATACATCACAAGCCAACTTGTCTTTATAGCCTCCAATTGAAAATTCCATCATTACTTGCTCATTAACTAAAACACTCTGCCCTTTATTGAGCCATGTGACCTTGTAGGGGTTATTGTGAGGTACCTTCTCTAATTTCAGTTTAGTTATTACCTCCTCTAAGATTATATTATCTGTTGAACCTGAATCTACTATGACCTTGCACACTTTTCTAAGTATCTTGCACCTTAC
The DNA here is from genome assembly GCA_007258455.2 of Sequoia sempervirens. NCBI lineage: Eukaryota > Viridiplantae > Streptophyta > Pinopsida > Cupressales > Cupressaceae > Sequoia > Sequoia sempervirens. The sequence continues at coordinate 24,091 of VDFB02138245.1, forward strand.
TCTTACTCTAAAAAGAGCTCTTCTTTGCCTAGGTTCTTCCTTGACCGGTTGTCTGATCAAAACCTTGTTAAACATCAGATTCTCTCCTACCTCATATTCTATATGACTGATCTCAGATGCTTTAGGACTCATAGTGTCCTCTTGTGCATAGGCCACTCTCTTTTCATTGCTAGAAGAGGCTTTCTCTGGGCACCTATAAGCAGGATGTCCCATTTGACTACAATGATAACACTTCATGTTTGCAAAATAAGAATTGCTCCTGCCTGCTCCTCTTCCTCTGTTTGAACCTCCTTGAGGTCCTCTTCCTCTGTTAAATCCTCCTCTTGAAGATGTTTCACCTCCATGCTCAGTGAGTTTGGATTCTCCTTGATTTCTTTGGTCACTGCCTCTACCTTGGTAACCACCACGCTGTGCTCTTTGATCTCTTTGATCTCTGCCTTTGCCTCTGCCCTTAGAAGTCTGATCTTGCTTCCTCTTGTTCCTTTCCTCAATCTTGATAGCCAATTGGTAACATTGATGTACTATTTTAGGACTCAAAAGAGCCATCTCCTCTTGGATATTCCATTTCAATCCATTAAGATACCTAGCCACTTTGAGGCTCTCATCCTCTGTCACATTAGACCTCATACAAAGCTTTTGAAACTCTTCAGTGTAAGTGTTTACATCTTGGTCTTTCTACCTTAGACTTTTCCTCTTCTTGTGTAATTGAATCTCATAGTCATCTGGCATGTAGGCTTCCTTCACTTTAACAACCATTCCTTTCCAAGTTGACATGGGCTATTTGCCTTCTTTTTCCCTCTCTGTCTGAATGAACTTCCACCATGTCAAGGCTGATCCTCTCAACCTTGATTTAGCAACCTTCACCTTTTGTGCTTCAGTGATTCCATCACATTCAAAGTGGTTTTCCATACCTTCTATCCAGTCCATAACTAGATCAACTTCCATCTTCCCACTAAAAAGTGGTATACCTTCAAGTGCTTTCCCACTCAAAGCTTTCAATGCCTTCAAGAAAGGCTCCTCCTTCAAAATAGGGTCAGGTTCAGGGGTCTTATCTTCCTCTGCAACCTCTTCTTCTTTTGGTATTCTTCCCTCAAACTATGCACTCCTCACTGCTGCCTCAAGTCGGGCTATTATTTCCCTCAATAGCCTATTGTCTTCTTCTTTTCCTTCAACCATCTTATCCAGTTCTGCATTGGTCACCATGGTGGAAGAATCACTAGACTCACTATCTGACATATAAGATGCTTCCCAAATCTTTAACTTGCTCTGATACCAATCTGATAGGGAGTGGGGTTGGAGGAATCAATCACTGATTCCTGCTGTAGGCCTTTCCTTATAATACCTCCTTGGTGCTTTGCTTCACCAATCTAACCTATAGGCCCCTACTCATGACTAGGTTCCCCTGGTTTGTCTAACCAACCCCTCTTCTATCACAAACTCCAACCACCAAGACCACCTTGGTTCATTGCCACAACTCTTCCATTGGCCCTTACTCTTCTTTAAAGACCAAATTCTCTCCACATTCAACTTGATAACTTGCAGAGGTGTAACACATTTAAACAGCTTCAGGGGACTCTATCTAGGGTTCTTATACCTTCTCAAGACCCCCATTAACCATCGCTTCCACAATCCCTCTCCTAGGGTTAGGAAAGGCTACAAGCCTTGAGCCCCCAATTAGGTCTCTGAATAGAGACAAAATGCAATTTTAACCTAAACCCACCAAATGACCTGGGTTCTTTGCTTAGGAATGGTGGTTCTCATGTCCTCTCCTTGAATATTTTCAAGGTTTTAGAACAGCACTGCCCGTACACTGCTCAAACACAGAAATGGACAAAAAGTTAGGGTTTCTAAGCTATTTTCAGACTGTCAAGAAGTTCTCCTATCAAATGAGTTGTTAGAACCTTCTCCTGACCACCATGCACTACTAAGACCCTCAAGAAAATTCGCAAAAAATAATTTCTCAAAAATCTCATTTCCCCTGCAAGTTATGTGATTTTTTCTCCAAGTCTACCCTAACCGGACCTACACTGGCTCGCCTAGGGAAAAGCTTTGCTAGCATCTCCTGCACTACCACAAACTCTACTAACTACCATATTTACACTAAGGGAGCCTAGACACAAATCCCAAAGGGCCGTACAATTTGTACAGAGGGGAAGTGCACTAGGACTCCATTTTCTCAAACTGCCTGATTCAGGCCAGAAAATGCAGAAAACAAACTATATACAAATAAAAGATGAAAAATGATTTGTAAAGAAAAATATATGGCACTCCAAGCTTGCACAATATCAACACTACATAATACTAACAAGATAATAGTAATTTTACTCCATTAAAGCTCAGTTTAAAAGCTAAACACAAAAAATTGTCTCTCCAACATTGTATTCTTCAGCTTTACAAAATATCACTCTAACAAAAATGCCTCCAACCCTATCTCATGGTCGAGCCATGTCTTAAATAGGCCCTCAAAACAACTAAGTTCTTCTTTTTTGAACCCATAGATGACCTAATGAAACAATTTATAAAACCTAATGTGCTTTCTAACCTTTGACAAGGTTGGCAACCTAGACAAGTTAGAGCTTCAAAACCCATTCAAGATTTTCACCTCCCAATCCATTGATCATAATAGATCAAGGTTTATTCCTACTCCACCAAATGATAACAAAATGGTCAACATGACCTCAAAATAACACAACAAAACTTGAACTTCCTTCTAGACTTTAGGAAAACCCATGTTTTCCAGGTGCTCCTGCACCATAGGGTTTCTTCATTAGAATTCTTCAAGTTAGCTTCCTAAACCATTCAAGGGTTGAATCTTCATGTATTGCTACAAAATTTTAGGATAAATCATCATGGAAAGGTAATCAATTCCATTATTGCATGTTTCATTCCTTTCTTTCATCATTTTGGTTTAATTACCTAAAAGGGGTTTGACCAAGGCAAACCCCCATGCCCTAACATTCAACATATCTCTCTTTTGTCTTGTTTTTTTGTAGATTTAGGACTCTTGGAAGCTTGGAAATATTTGGAGATCAAGTTTTAAATTCATTCAAGTCATCTCTTCATCATGCAAGTCAAAGAATCAACAAAAATTCATTTGCAAACCCGAATTTGACAGTTTTTGAAGTAGACACCTATAGAAGATAGAAGTGCAGACCTAGACCTACATAATCAAGTATTGACTTTGTAGATTCTTGTAGGAGAATTGATTCACCATGCATGGTGAATTAGTCCCACTTGTAGGCCTAAAATTTGATTTTCTCATAATTCAACTTTTAGTAGTTAGAAACCTATTTTTGGAAGTTTTCACCAAAAGCAAGATTGACTCACCATCTATGGTGAATCAATCCCAATATCCATTAGAAATTATTTCAAGGACATTCCAAAACTTTCCAGTAACATCAATCTACCTCCAGGTGCACTCTATTCAGTTTCATCAATTTATGTTTTCATTTGTCTAAGTTTCTAGTTCATATTTGCAATCAACACTATGTTTTCCAGCATCTTGCATTAGGTTAGTTTACGTTCATTTATTTGCAAGAATTCCAACACATCCATACACACTTCGCATCAATATCCCATCCATCCTTACATTAATCTTGAGTGAAACATTGTGCATTTTGAACCCTATTCCTTTTCTTTTAGGTGAAAGATCCTAGAAGGGTAAGTGTCCAATAGGGTACCAAAATCCTTCATTTCATTTTGGTGAACTTGTTGTTTGAATTCCTTCTTTTTTGATTTTGGAGTCCATTAGTTCATCCTAGATTAGCTTATATTGCATTTTGTATTAGTTAGCTTGCATTCTAGGGTTTCATTTTTTCATGTGTAAAAGCACATAATAGGTTGTCTTTTTGCATCTTTAATCATTGAAAGGTTCTAAAATTCTACATTTTTCATGTAGACCTACATCATAACATTCTGAAAACATAAAAATCAGTCACAAATTTTTGAAAATTTTCAAAAAATTCCATACTGGGACTCCTTTGCCACATTGGGTGAATCAGTCCCTTTGGACCCCTGAACCAACATTTTACAAAACTCATAGATTTTTTTTTAGGATTATGTTTGGTGCCTTAATCTATATATATCAATTAGTTACATTTTTGCAGCATACATTTCATAAAATTTAGCATTAATTATCTGCTTTCATGCATTGTTTAACTAGTTGCATTGTGTAAACAAAAAATTAGCTTACTAAAAATTGCATTTCCTCTTCAGTCATTGCATTGTAAATTCCTTCCTTTTTCATAATATCATGTTTTCTTTCAAAAGATGTGGCTTTTATTTTGCTAATAGTGGATTGTATAAGTGCAACATTCCCTCTTATGAGTTCAATTTTTATTACCACAATGAGGACTTTAAGACACTTGATCAAACCATTGGTACAATCCTTAATCTTACATTGTCCATTAGTGTGGATGGTAGTGCAGACAATCAAAACAATCATACTTGTCCTTCTCCCAATACCTCTCCTATTCATGACAAAGGTATCTTGGTGCAAGAAGTCACAAGCCTTGAGGGTCTTGATTTTCTATCTCCTTATTCCCCTTTGGACGATGTTAGACAACAAGAACATAAAATCATAGACACATTCCTAAATATCACCTTACCAAATATCCATGGTCATGACAATCAAAATTGTTCATCTTCTAATATCCCTCCTCGATGTAAAGAGGATAGGTTGGTGTTAGAAGACATCCCTATTAAGAATCATGACACCCTTGATCCTCCCTTCCCTAATGCTCCTCCCATTTGGGAAAATGTATTTGAGAATCATAATGGTTCTTCTCTTGATGCCTCTCCCACTTGTGATGAAGCTACCTTGCAAACTTCAAACTTGGATGAACATATTACAAGCTCTCCTAGTATGGTAGACAATATGCAACAAGATAATGCAACCTTCGAAACAATCAACAATCAAATACAATCTTCCCCTAACCCCCCCCATTATCAATAATCAAACACATTCAACCATTAATAACTCCCTTAGTGGAAATGAAGTTATTTTGGATGAGCCAAACCTTAATTGTCGTGAACATGTGGTTTGTTGCTCTCCTAAGAACTCTCCTTCTAGGGAGGATATTATGACCCAAGACAAGGATAACATGCCCCTCAAAGGAAATAAAGACTCTCACTTGTTACGTGATGTTAACATTATTCAACCTAAACTCATCCTTTATCACCCTTCACATAAACCTTCACCTAAACCAAAGTTTACTCTTTACCCACCTTCACACAAACAACAACCTCACCTCACCCTATACCTACCTCAAACTAATGTATTCCAACAACCGAGTTATAATATCGTTGCTCATACATATAACACTCAAAATAATCCGCAACCACTGCAACCAACCCCACCTTCTTTACCCTTACCTAATCTACCTAGTGCTCCTCGTTACCTCCCGCACACAAAGGAGTATGATCTTGTTGAACAATTAAATAATACTCTTGCAAAGATTTCCCTTTGGGATTTAATTCAAAACTCACCAAATTACAATAACATTCTTCAAATAGCCTTAAAACAAATCACAATTCCTCCTAGTACCACTCTGAATGATGTGGCAGCTCTCATCCACAAAAAGAATCTTAACATTACCTTTCATCAACATGAGCTCCCTCCTTTGGAGTTGTGTAAACAACATGATTCCTTTATGATAATTGTTTGATTCAATCACACAAGTATGAAATGCACTCTCATAGATAATAGTTCTACCCTTAATGTGTGTAGTGTGAGTCTCCTTGATCAATTAAAAGTTGATAGATCACAAATAATACCTAATTCTATCTCCATCTGAGGATTTGATAATATAACAAATCAATCACTTGGGATAATCGCTTTACCTATTATGGTTGGGGTGGCTACTTTGTAGACTCCTATCCATGTCATGCCTTACAATCTTTCATATAATCTTCTTTTAGGCCAACCATGGATTCATGAGATGAATGTAGTACCTTCAACCCTTCACTGTATCATGAAATATGTCTATAACAATAAAATTTATCAAGTTGAAGCAAATCCCGAGCCTGAAAGTTGCTTGCATATTGAAAAAGGATCTACAAGTCCTTTGAAAACTTTGATTCCAACATCCAATATCGACCCTCTATAAATTGAGCATAATGATGAGAAATGGCTATCTAAATTATTCGGTGATGATTAGGGATCCTTAGACTTCACACCATCATTTATGGGTGAATTCATAGTCACACAAAAGAAAGATGACAAACAAAAACAACCAACCATCATGTCAACACAAAATTTGGATAACCTTTCGAATGCATCCACCTCAACCACTTTAGACAAGGTCACAAACTCCACAATACCCCTTGATGAACACAAACATGAACAACCATCTGATTCCAAAGAAATGAAGAAGCTTTATGGAAAAGGTTATGAACTCATTAAACATGAAGGATATAGTGGAAAAGGATGTGGTGCTCGAGAACAAGGTATCCACAACCCTATAGAGATTAATACACAACAAATGACTCATGGTCTTGGTTATTGTCGTATGATCAAGATCACCAGGTCCTCACTCAACATCAATAGCCCCACAAAAAACACTCCTAAACCATCCTTAACAACTAGTAATCATGAACATCATCCTTCATCAACCATACAACACACACCTACAAATACACCTTCGCTTAAATTCAATATCATCTCACAAAATGTTCATGATTCGAATTCATTAGATTTTGCATCCTCCTATAATGGGAAGAATAAAATCTCACAATCTCAAGAAACTTGCATAAGTATGACATCTACTACTAAGCAAGATGTGTATTTCAAACAAACCACAAGACCAAGACCACCTTCTTCCATTGATCAAGAGGCTATCTTGTTGAGACTCCTCCAAGATCACTTGATATCCCTCCCTCCTAGAACTCGAAAGAAATGCTATGACAAGACTTCATTTTGTACCCATCAAAGAGCTCAATCACTCCACTAATGAATGTAATTCCTTGAGTCATAAAATACAACATTTTTAGGAGTTTGGTATGCTTCCCTATGTGGGGGCATCTAATTCCGCTAATCGCTATTGATTTTCACTCTAACATTTATTTCATCAATCCTTTAGGCTCAATTTTTTCCTGCACTAAGTGGGGGAAAGGGGTTCAATAGCCTTGTCCTTGTATGTCACTTGTGGCTTCCTTCTTGGGCTAGTAGTTAACTTTTCATGAATACATAAGAGCAATCTTGGGATGTGGATGGCATTCCTTCAGTTGGCTCGCATATGACATACTTCTCTCTCTCATGACATAGATTATCAAAAACATATGACTTGGCATAGGGCTTTCTGAGTAAGCTCTCATGTTCTTCTCTTCTTCTACTTTAAAGCAATTTCTCATAGTATGGGTGCTCACAACTGCTTTAAAGTGGGGGGCATACATCACCACCCACATTTCATTATATGATTTTCTTTTTCTTGTGATTCCTTCTCTTGGAAGCATTAGGTACAATGTTTCCTAGGATGAGATCTTGTACTTATCCTCTCTTGGCGACATTGAGCATGATGTTCCCTAAGATGAGACCTTGCACAAAGCAATCAAAATCCCTTTGAACAATCTTTATAATATTTTGCATTAACATTGTCTATGAGTGTTTTGCATATGAAGTCTTTCTTACCTCATGGAGCTCAAAAAATAATTTTTCCTTGTGGCACCTTGTTAAAGTTATCAAGAGGTATAACTTTGATATGGTTGAGCGGGAAGCCCACCTAGCAGCATGAGTTTTCCCCATAGCCACCTTTGTCTTTGTGAGTGCATACCAACTAACTTTTATGTACCTTACCTTTTTGGGATTTCTCACCCCGTGGACAACTAGTTATGTGGCCCTAGAGTGAGTATACCTTTGGCCTTTCTCACTTGGTGGACAACCAAGAAGTTTCATCAGCCTAGAGTGAGTACATCTATCTTTCTTTCCTATTCTTTCCATTGCATAATTTTGTATCTTGGGAGCTCGAACTACATGAGGATAATGTCTACTTTAGTGTGAGTTTGAAGCAAGTTCATCATCTCACTAAAGTGGGGGCTAAATGTGACATAGAAAAAGGTACCCTTTGCTTGACATGGGATTAATTCATGATAAAGTGGAATTAATGAGGCCTTAATCTAGTGTTGTGAGGCATTTTATGCATCCACACTAGGTCTTTGACCCTTGCAAATCAAATAACACACTTTTAACGATGTCTTGTAAAGGAGTTGTAAGGTCTTGTAAAGGACTTTCATGCTTTCTAGACTTAATTAACCTATTTCTTCTTAATTTAACATTATAAGATGTGTTTAATAGCATTATTACATCAATCTAGAAGGTTTCTAAATTAAACTTAATGTTAAACTAGTGTTGTAATGTGTCTTTCACATTCACATTGGTTCTTGTGCCTTCCTAGGGTATGTGGACCTCATTTTAGTGTTGTAAAGTGTATATAATAACACTTTCATATTAATTTATGTGTCCCAAGCCCTATTTGATATTTACACCATCACTATTAGGCCCTAATAACCCATATTGTGTATCCCAAGGCCTAAATTAATCAAATACCTGACAAAGTTGCAATTTAAACCTTATTTCCTTATCTCCTAGCTTCTTAGTTGTTGGAATGGCCCCTGTGAGACCCATTCACCATTCATGGAAAATCAGTCCCATCAAGGTGGGAACCATTCATCATGTTTGGTGAATGAGTCCTATCTAGCCCCTATTTTGACCTTTGAGTGGGAAATAAAGTGAAATTTGAGTTAATTTCACTACATGTCGGCCTGTGATGAGGTATAATTGGTATACTAAGGCACAATTGTCTATAAATAAGTGCTTTATCCCCATTTTACATCTAAAAACTCATTCTTACATCTCTCATCATTAATTCATCTTCTATCTTCTCGTCCAAGTCAAGCAAGTTAGGGTTTCTTCATTAGAAGTCTTCAAGTTAGCTTTCTAAAGCATTCAAGGGATGAATCTTCATGTATTTTTGTAGAAATTTAGGATTAATCATCATGGCAAGGTAATTAACTCCATTATTGCATGTTTCATTCCTTTCTTTCATCATTTTGGTTTAATTACCTAAACTTAGGGGCTTGACCAAGGCAAACCCCCATGTCCTAACATTCAACATATCTCTCTTTTGTATTGTTTGTTTGTAGATTTAGGACTCTTGGAAGTTTGGAAATCATTGAAGATCAATTTTTAAAGTCATTCAAGTCATCTCTTCATCATTCAAGTCAAATAATCAACAAAAAGTCATTTGCAAACTTGAAACTGACAGTTTCTGAAGTGGACACCTGTAGAAGACAAAAGTGTAGATCTAGACCTACATAATCAAGTCTTGAATTAGTAGATTCTTGTAGGAGGACTGATTCACATTCCATGGCTAATTAGTCCCACCTGTAGGCTTGAAAATTGATTTTCTCATAATTCAACTCTCAGTAGTCAAAAACCTGTTTCCAGATGTTTTCACCATAGGCAGAACTAATTCACCATTTGTGGTGAATCAGTCCTAGTATCCAATAGCAGTGATTTTAGGGACATTCTAGAACCTTCCAGTAACATCAATTTTCTTCCAGGTGCACTCTATTTAGTTTCATCAGTTTTTTTTTCATTTGTCTAAGTTTCTAGTTCATATTTGCAATTAACACTGTGTTTTCCAGCATCTTGCATTAGGTTAGTTTACATTCATTTATTTGTAAGCATTCCAACACATCCACACACACTTCACATCAATATCTCATCCATCCTTACATTAATCTTGAGTGAAACATTGTGCATTTTGAACCCTATTCCTTCTCTTTTAGGTGAAAGATCCTAGAAGGGTAAGTGTCCAATAGGGTACCAAAATCCTCCATTTCAGTTCCTTTGTGTTTATGTTTGATTTTCCATGGGATCATGATCCTGGGGGCTTGATCATCCCTCTTGATTATTTTTATCTCATTTTACTAATAATTAGTGCATTTGGATCGCTCTTGGTTGCTTTATCGGCTACTTTAGTGTGAGTTTGAAGCAAGTTCATCCTCTCACTAAAGTGGGGGCTAACTGCGGACATAGAAAAAGTAACCCTTCTACTTTTTTTCATGTTCTAGCCCTCCTAGTGGACTTTGGCTTGATTTTTCCTAGATTTAATGTTGTAATGTGGTCAACACGTTCACATTATGTCTTGGACCCTTGAGAATCATTAAGACTTCTAGGTTGTCTTGTAAAGGTGTTGTGAAGTGTTGTAACCCACTTTTAAACTTTTCTAGGACCCTTTCATTATAATTCACCTAAATAAATTATTTTTATCACTTACCAAGTCTTATTCCAAAGTTTTGTAAAGACTTGTAACAAAATCTCATGCTTTTCTAGACTTGTCATCACTTATTCAACCCTTTCTTATGTTTAAATGATCCCTTAATGCACTTTTCAGCCATTCTTAAGTGTATTTTTGAGGATACTTCCATTAGACATCATTTAATGCACTTTAATCTCCAAAACATAGTGAAATTTCCTTGGTGGGACGAAGTCACCACCTAGGGCGACCTAGTCCCACTAGGCACACAAATCAAAATAATTTTAATTTCTTGGAAAGATTTTATTCTCTTACCCTTGAGGTTGGCCTATGATGTGTTATTTTCAAGAAAATTAGGAAAATAAAGTACAAATAGGGGTTTTTCCTCTCATTTTAATACTTAATTCATTCAAGCATTCAAGCACTCTAAGCATAATCAAGTCATCCATTGGAGCTCTTCATTGCATATCTTTAGATTTACACATCAAGGGTTTGGTAAGTTTATGACATTACATGTTATCTATTTATCATTCTCTTCATATTTCACTTCATTTAATAGGGTTTGATTATCAAAGTGGGTTTTGACCAAGGAAAACCCCTATACTCTAACCCTTAATTGTTTTTCCCCTCTTTGCATGTGTGTTTGTAGAATTTGTATGCACATTTTTCAAGGAGTTTGGTGTCAAAAAGTGATCAACAATCCATCAAAGTCAACATAACCCTAGTTGAAGCTTGGAGACTCTTTTCAGCCTATTTTCTGTAGAATCAAGATCAGACACCTGTTAGAAAAGCAAGTGCAAACTGAGAGTTACATAATCCTACCCCGAAATTACAGAAATCCTCAGGTGGACTAAGTCACCATCTATGGTAAATTAATCTCACTACCAGGCCTAAAAAGTGGTTTCTGCATTTTTGGATACCCATTTGGCAAATTCCTATTCTAGCATATTTTTCTTGAAATTGGACTATGTCACGCAGCTTGGCGTAAGTGTTCCAGTCAACATTTCTAGTCAACTATGCAGGATTTGAAAGCCTCTCTGTATCATATTCTAGAATCCAGGTGCACCTCTCTAGTTTTTTTAGCTATTTCATGATTTTTTGCATTCTTAGGTGTTTTTGTATATCATAGTGTGTTTTCTAGTACTTTGCATTTCTTAGATTTAGCATCAATAAATCATTTCTTTTTCAGATTATTTTAGTAGTACATCATATTTAGATACATTGTGTCCCATTTACATTAATCCTAAGTGTAGACATTTGCATTTTGGCCCCAATTCCTCTCCTTTTAGGTGAAAAACCTAGAAGAGTTAGAGGAACCCTTGGCTAACCAAAATCATTATTTACATAGTGAAGGAAATCTTAAGGTGAGAATTTTGAGGTCAAAATAAGGTTAGGAAAATTTTCAAATGAATTATTGTAAGCTCATTTTAGAAGCAGTTTCAAAAGTTTCAATTCAGACATATTTTTTAAATATTATTTTTATTCCTAAAGTATTCTCTCCTCTGCGATGTATTGCTGATTTGAGTGACAAGAAACAAAATAATATAACATTCATATATTGCTAACACAATGGTAGGTAGTAGAACTCCAAAATTTCTTCTATGATATTCCCAAATGTTGTGTGGGAATAATTATTCTACATGGAAGACCAAACTTAAAACTCAACTTGAGTTTGAAGAAGTTTAGGATGTGATCAATGGAACCACAACACATCATAAGACAGATGTTGATGAACAAGAGAAATTTGATCAAGCTAACAAAAAGGAAAAATTGATCATTTTTTTTAGTGTGTCTAATGAAGTTCAACCTTTCATTTGGGACTCATCCATGACCAAAGATGCATGGGACAAGCTCAAGATGATATATGAGGCCAAGAATTAGAATCAGATCTTGAATTTCTAGAGTCAGCTACATGGTCTAAAGATGAAGAATGGAGAACAGTTGGAATCCTTTCGTAAAATGATCATTGAGTTGAGAACTTACTTACAAGCATTGGGAGAAACAATTGATGATGCAGTTTTGGTGCCTATTATTCTATGGGCACTACCTTTTAGGTATAAAGTCTTTGTGACAAATTTCAATGTCATTGAGACAACACCTACTTTTGAGAAGCTTGTGAATCTACTTCAAAAAGAATAATATTTAAGGAACGAACATGAGGAGGAGGATCATTCCATGACCACTTGCCATAAAGGAAAGAATCCTATGAAGTAGTTAGGTAACTCATCCAATTTTCATAAGAAGTGTCCAATATGTGAAAGAGTTGGACATGATGTGAAAAATTGTCGGTACAACTCTTTCAGCAAAGGATCATCCAAAAAACCACTTCCAAAGAAGCCACTTCAAAGTGGAAAACCACAATGAGAGTAGAAGAACAAATAAAAACAACAAAGCAATGTTGTTGAAGCAAATATTTTTCTTATAAAAAATTTGGATACAAAGATTTGTCTTATCAAAGATAAGTTTAAAAATGAAAAGATTGTTGCCAGTGCTACTGAGATTGGAAACATGTTTAGGATTGATATAGTTTCTAATAATCAAACCTTGGTGACTAAGGATGAAGATCTTGTTTTTTTTGGCATCGTAGATTTGGTCATTTAAGCACTAGTTACTTGCTAACACTTAGTAAGAAATGCATGGTCAAAGGGCTTCCCTCACTTGATAAGTCGAGTACTATTTGTTCTAGTTGTATTGTTGGAAAAAAAAATAGAGCACCCTTCTATCCTAGTGAGAATCATGCAATCCAACCTTTGTAGTTGGTGCATACCGATCTGTGTGGGCCTGTAGTCACAATGGCTACAAGTAATTTTAGTTGTTTGTTGATGATCATACAAGGAAAATGTGGGTATATTTCTTGCAGCATAAAGATGAAGCTCTATCATATTTCAAAGAGTTCCATCATATTTCAAATATTTTGCACTTAGGTGGAGAAAAATACAAATCACTGTATTCATGTCCTCCATGTAGATCAAGGGGGGGACTACACTAGCACAAAATTCTCCACATATCTGAAAGAAAATGGAATTCAGTGTCAACTGATTGCAACATACACACATCATAAAAATGGAGTTGTTTAATGGAGAAATTGCATCATCGTGGAAATGGTTCAAAGTATGTTGAAATATTTTGAACCAGAGCATACATATTGGGTTGAAGTTGTTTACACAACAATTTATCTTTTGAATCTTGCACTAACCAAAGCACTTGATGGAATTACACTAGAAGAAGCATGGATAGAGGTAAACTCTTCTATCTCTCATCTTCATGTGTTTGGATGCACTACCTATATGCACATTCCTAAATAGAAAATGAAGAAGCTAGATGAAAAATTAAAAAAATGTATTCTTCTAGGATATAGTAATGAATCCAAAGCATATCACCTTATGGATCCCAATACAAAGAATATATGCATTTGTAGAGATGTAATTTTTGATGAGAATAATGATGTAATTTATCCTCCTGCATCATCATCTACTTCATATAGTTCTCCTATTTTCAACATGGATAGTAAAAATGACGGGCACGTTGATAATCAATCAACACCCACCAATGTCAAAAAAACCTTTACCAAAGTGGTACACTAGTACCTTTCGAGATGCAAAGTTAGATGGAATCCCAGACACTTCTACTTTAGGTCCAAGGGCTCACAACATGGCTCATAATGAGGTAAATTTTGCACTAATGACTTCAATTGTTGAAAATTTTGAGCCATCTATTGTTCAGGAAGCACTTAGAGAATCAAAGCCTTGGAAAGAGGCTATGGATGTAGAGTATCAATCTCTAATGAAAAACAACACTTGGGAGCTTGTTGATCTACCACCTGGTAAGAAAGAAATCGGTTGTAAATAAATTTTTAAAACTAAGTATAAATTAGATGGTAGTATAGATAAACATAAGGCTAGACTTGTAGCCAAGGGTTATGCTCAGAAAGAAGGAATAGACTATGAGGAAACATTTTCTCCCACTGCAAAGATAAAAACCATTAGAATGATTTTTTCTTTAGCTACTCAATTCTGATGGAAATTGTATCAAATGAATATAAAAAGTGCCTTTCTTAATGGCGGCCTTAAGGAAGAGGTCTATATGACCCAAACAGAAGGATATGTTGCACCTAGTAAAGAGGAAAAGGTTTGTAAACTTGTCAAGTCCCTATATGGTCTCAAACAATCTCATAGAGCTTGGTATTGTGCCATAGAAAAATGGCCCCTTGTCATTCTCATGGCCTTTTAGGTCTTGTTTCATGGTATTTGATATATTTTGTTCTTATTTTATGTTGTGACATGGCTTGAACATGCATATTTAGGTACTAAAATTTAAATAACGACATCTTGTGAAGGTGTTGTGAAGTGTTGTAAGAAATTTCTACATTCTTCTAGACTCTTCATTATAATTCACCTAAAAATCACCTTTTTATTCATCAAAAAGTCCTATTTTGAAGTCTTGTAATAAGATTCCACACTCTTCTAGGCACAATTTCACTATTTATCCCTTTATCATGCTTTATTTGACCCCTTTATGCCCTCATATGACTTAATTAAGTGTATTTTTGAATATTATCCTGACAAATAACATTAAATACAACATATTTCCTGACACATATTTTTAGGTCCTAGGTGGGACCCATTTTCCATGGGTAGCGAATGAGTCTCCCTTGGCTCCAAATTCACAATTTTAAACTTTCCTTTCGGGTTTTTATCATTGTCATTCCATATTGCTAAGTGCATACTAACTAGCATATGTATCTTACCTTTTGGGATTTCTCACCCTATGGATAGCCAGAAGTTTTATGGCCCCAGAGTGAGTACATTTGGGTCTTCTCACCTCGTGGACAACCAGAAGTTTCGTGGCCCTAGAGTGAGTACATTTGGGCTTTCTCACCTGGTGAACTGTCCTATGTTTTGTCACCCCAGAGTGAGTACACATTCGTAATCAACCTAGATCTAATCCACAACTAGTTGGATTGATGATTGAAGCTTCATTCAATTCTTTTATTTCAACACTTGTGTGTTCTTTTGTTCTTATGCTTAGTTTTCCATGGGATCTTCATCCTGGGGGCTTGATCATTGGTGCAGGAGTACCTACACCACAACATCCATTTTTTTATTATTTGAAAGCATGATGGGTAATTCTAGATAATGTTTTTAGGTTTATTTTTGTCCAATAAGGTCTAAAAGACCAATCTCAATGTAATTGGAACCATCTTAAGTCATTTAGGTTGACAATGTATAGTCTTGCACCTGTGAGTCTTTGTAGCCTCTTGAAGGCAATTTCTTGCATTGGTAAATAGGGGTGCAGGGTAGGAGTTTAGGAATCATATTGAGGGCATCATAAAGGTGCTCAAATAGTTCTTGGTGTTTTAAAACAAGAAACTTGCTAATAGTACTCATTTAGCACTTGTGGGTTTATAATTGTGTTTTTAAGCAAAAGTGGGTTAAGGTGGTTACATGGTGGTTGTAGGCGTTGGGGAAGGTTGTTTTGGATTTCAAATGAATTAAAATCCTTTGAAATACCTAAGGGAGGATTGTTGAATCAGGTGGTGAAGATCATTCATTCAATAAAAGCAATCATTTCCTATTACTTGCTATTTTTCTTCCATTTTTCATTGTTTTCCTATGTTTGCCAACATTGTATAGACCATACAAGTAGTTTGATGCTCTAAATTCTTGTGATTTATTGTATGACATGTGAATATCATGTTTATGAATCCATTTTGAAGTCTTAATCATGAATTTGAGGAGTTCTTTGTTAATTTTTTTGTGATCTGCCTGTAGAGGGGCAGTGAGGGCTTTGTTTGAGTTTCTTTAATGTTCTAAGCCTTCCCCACTTACTGTTTTGATCTTTTTCTCAGTGGGGAGGCATGGAGTTAGGTTAGGATATGTTCATTTATGTTTATTATTGGTAATAAAGTAGATTGCAAACTATAGGGTGTCACCACAGTGCGGAATAAAGTAAAGTTCATGCAAGGATGGATGGGACAGTATTGGATTTTCAATGATTTGTTGTTGGTTTTTCTTAGAAAATAGTTTGAAATGTTTGTACAGACCCTAAACAAGTAATTTGAAGTCTTAGTTGGGCTCAAAAAACTCGGACAAGGTGTAAGGTTGAAAACCCTAGGTAGTTGTGAGGGAATTAAGGGTTTTGAGGAATGGTGGCTTAGAGGTTGAGAAAATGCCTAAGAACTGTGAAATTAGGTGTTTTGATACATGTTTGATGACTTTCCAAGAGATAGAGGGGTTAAGAGAAGTTTAAAGAACACTTTCTTTGTAAAACAGGGCTAATCTTGTAGCCTTTTTGCAAGGTAGGTTTGATGGTTCTCCAAGATGTTGCAAAGAAACCTTGTATGTTGGCTTGGTAATTTTGTTGAGGGTATGATTGGATGTTATAATGATGTTGAGATGGTTCTTGAGAGGCCTTCTCTAAAATATAAGTCTGTTTGATGAGTTTTGGAGTCTAAAGCCTTGATAGTGTTAATTGATCCAAGTAGTAGACTGTGGTTCCAAGTATTGATGCTTATTTGAGATCTAATCAGAAGTTGAGTCTTCTATGCCTTGGCTCTGCATCATAGTGGTATTAGAGCAGGGAGTAGATTTTGGTTTTCATTTTTCAGGTTGAAGAAGAGGCAAGGTTGACAAGATGCCTCCAAAGAATAAAGATATGGCTAAAGAGATGAAGGAGATGAAGGAAAGGCATGCAAGAGAACTCAAAGAGTTGGAAGAGAGGATCATAGCCCTGGAGACAAACAAGAGAAGAGATGTTGAAGAGAGTGAGACAAAAGAAGAGGAAGATGAAGAGTTTGAAGACATGGAAGAACAACTTGATCCAGAGGACCAAAGAATTGCAAAGTTGCTGAAGGCAATGAAAGGTGACAAGCCTAAGGTAAAACTTGATGTTCCTAAATATGCTGGTAGTCTAAATGATGAAGAACTACTTGATTGGATTGCTACATTAGATAATCATTTTGAATGTGAAGAAGTTCCTGAGGAGCAAAGAGTGAGGATTGCAAAGACTAAGTTGCAGGGTCATTCTTTGGTATGGTGGGATTACTTTCAATCTGAGAGGAGGAAACAAGGAAAGTCTAAGATCACATCATGGGACAAGATTATATCTAAACTCAAAGGTAAATTATTACCTAAGGATCACCAAGTTCAGATGTTTAAGAGATTACATAACTTAAGACAAAGGGAAATGGATATTAAAGTCTTATACTAAGGAGTTTTATAAATTGAGTCTAATATCTAGTCATCATGAGAATGAAGATGAAAAAATTGCTAGGTATATTGGTGGTTTAAGGCTTAATGTACAAGATGAATTGGTTTTGGCTAACCCTAGGAGTGTAGAGGATTGTTATCAAATGGAAATCAGGGTGGAGGAGAAATTGAAGAGAAGGCAGGACAAAGCAGTTAGAGGTAGAGGTGGTGCATCAAGAGGAAGAGGATTCATGTCTAGTTCAAAGCCAACCAATGATAATCAAGAGGATGCCATGAAAGGAAAAGGGAAATCTGATTCTAGAGGTGGATGGAGAGGCACAAGAGGTAGATTTGGAGGAGGTAGGAATTCCAACAACGCATTTTTCAGGAAGATGCTACACTTGCAACTAGCCTGGACATCCATCCTTCAAGTGTCCTAAAAGGCAAGGCTCAAGCTCTCATGGTGGAGAAAGGAGGAATCAATTAGTGCATGAAGATGAAGAGAGTGTGACTTCATCTATTATTAATCTCACATCAGAGGTTGGAGAGAGTTTGATGATTAGAAGAACATTGCTCAAGGTGTCAATTCTAGAAGAACCCCTACAAAGGAAAGCACTCTTTAGAATCAATTGCAAGCTACAAGGTAAGGTATGTAGGATGGTAGTGGACTCAGGTTCAATTGAAAACATGGTTTCTTGTGAAATGGTGAATAAACTCAATTTGAAAAGAATTCCTCATGATTCTCCCTACAAAGTCTCTTGGTTAAGCAATGGTCAATCATTAATAGTGAATGAGCAATCTATGGTAGATTTTCAAATAGGTACTAAAATTCAAATAACGACATCTTGTGAAGGTGTTGTGAAGTGTTGTAAGACATCTCTACATTCTTCTAGACTCTATTCATTATAATTCACCTAAAAATCACCTTTTTATTCATCAACAAGTCCTACTTTGAAGTGTTGTAAAGTCTTGTAACAAGATTTCACACTCTTCTAGGCACAATTTCACTATTTATCCCTTTCAAATGCTTTATTTGACCCCTTTATGCCCTCATATGACTTAATTAAGTATATTTTTGAATATATCCCAACAAATAACATTAAATACAACATATTTTTTGACACATATTTTCAGGTCCTAGGTGGGACCCATTCGCCATGGGTGGTGAATGAGTCCCCCTTGGTTCCAAATTCAAAAATTTTAAAATTTCCTTTTAAGTTTTTATTCAAAAACACTTGGCGTCATCCTATGATGAGGTATGACTGGTTAATTAAGCCACAAGTGTGTATAAATATGTGATTTTCACCTCATTTTACATCTCCTACAATTCTCCAACATTCATACATCATATTCAAGCATTCAATCATTCTACAACATCAATTCAAGCAATATTCAAGCACTTTGGAGCATCCATTGACATTACTTCAGATTTGCATTATCAAGGGTTTGGTAAGTTGATAGCTATTGCATGTTATTAGTTTATCATTCTCTTTCCTTTCATTGTTTCATTAAAGGTTTGATTACCAAAAATGGAGTTTGACCAAGGAAAACCCCTATTTGCTAACCCTCAACCATTTTTCCCCTATTGCATGTGTGTTTGCAAACCTAGGTATGAAGATTTAACAAGCTTTTTGGTGTTGAAGATTAGTTTAAAAGTCATATAGGTGCTTCAAGTCAACTCAAGTCTGTTTCAAGCTTGGAGAAGGTTTCTTGTCCATTCCTGCAGAATTGACTTCAACAACCAATAATCAATGATTTCCAAATCTGGTCTTGCAGAGTTGTCTCCCGATTTTTCAAAAATTTTGGAGAGGACTGATTCACCACTAGTGGTGAATGAGTGTGACCTTAGGACTGAAAATCTAAATTTTGTCAGATCCTAGATCCCGACAGACAAAAACTTGTTTCTGACACTTTTTCCCTAAGAAGAGGACTAATTTGCCACCCTAGATGAATGAGTCCCACTGTGAAAAATTAGTGATTTCAACAAGCATCCACAACATTCTAGATTCATAATGTATTGTCCAAGTGCACTCTATTTCTTCCCATTTATTTTTGTTTTGCATTATTTCTTCATTTACTTCATTGTTTGCATATCACAATGTGTTTTCAAATATAGCTTAAATCTCACTTTTGCATTCATTTTCATCCATTTAGATCATTCAATTGCATTAAATAGTTTACTTCATTTAGATTCGAAAACATTGCACATAACATAATTTGAATGAACTAGTTAGCATTTTTAGCCCTACCTCTCTCCTTTTAGGTGAAAAACCCTAGAAGAGTTAGAGAAGTCCTAAAGAGCCAAAAATCTATGGTTCATTTTGGTGAACCCACATTTTGAACACTTTTCCTTTCTGATTTCATTTGCATATTGCATCCTAGATTACTTTTGGATCAACATTTCAATTAGGACATTATTTTTTTCTTGCATTCTAGGACTTTTCATATTGCATTAATGAAAACTTCATTTAGATTTCATTTTTGCATTGTATCTCATTGAAAAAACTAAAATTTTGTATTTTGCATCTTTGATTGCATTTTGTAGAGCATTAAAATCACATTAAAAAGTTTTGAAAAACACAAAAAAATATCATACTGGGACTCATTCGCCACCCTAGGCGAATCAGTCCCTCTGCACTTCTTCAACAACATTTTTGACATCTTTTTGGAATTTTTTTGCATTACAATTTCCTATTCCTGCATTCCGTTTTCATTTACAAATTCTCTATTTTTCATCACTTATTGCACCTTAGTTTATTTGCATCATGGCATTTTCTTTCAATAATTTTTGGAATTCATTAAATTCATTGGTAGACATGTCTAATTGTGCCTTTAGTTGTGAACCTAATGACCTTGAACTCACACATGCTACTTCAAGTCCTCACGGTTTTCCTCCTCATGATGTAGACATCATTGGAGAAGATGATGATGGCATGCACAAGTTCTACAATGATTGCCTTAACAACCTAGAAGCTAATGCAACCTTTTATCCATCCATGAAGTCACAAGATCTTCCTACTATTGCACCTCCTGATCACTTTGCATATTTACATCTTGAAATCAATATAGGACCTAAGGTTCCTCCCACAAGTGGACCTAGTTCTTCTAAACAAACTCACTCACAACCCTTTTACGATCACAAATTCACAAACAATCCTATAAACCTTAAAGAAACATATGGTAAAGGATTCACTATCTTAAGTAAACAAGGTTGCAACACAAAACATGAACATGAAATCCATCAACTTCTTGAACAACAATCAACTAATGCACACACAACAAGATTAGGATACCAAGATCCTTCTCATCCTCATAAACATCCTTTTCAATCTAGGAGAGTTCAGGATGCTAGTACAGTGATCTTGGATGCTCCTCCTAACTTAAACATTCTTCTTCCATGTGAACAACCATTTTCTCCTTCTAATGACAAGGATGTTAGGATCCCTATGGGTCCTCTTCCTCCTATTCATGAACATGGAGAATCTAGCAAATGAAAACAACCATACAAATTGAAGAAGCTCACGTTTCCTACACATCCTCCACCTAAATATGAAAGGAGACTTCAATTTCTTTTAAACAAAGGTCTTATACTTTTACCACCTATGAATAGGTTGGTTATTCATCCAAAAGACTCTAACATACCATTTTGCAAATATCATTGTATTCTTGGACATCGAATAGAAGAATGTTGGACATTGAAGGACATACTGGATAAGTATCACTTCACTAATACTAATTGTTTCCCCACCATACCTTAAAATAATTCAATCCATTCATCATGTTGCAGTTGTAGAATTATATATTCTCACTATCACATGATCCTTTCCCATCACTTATCTCGGCTCATTCTTGCCTTTACACTTTGTGGGAGGGCAAGAAGTTGTTAGCCTTATCCTTTTACTGCATTTGCCTTTGTCCCTTAACTATGTTATTCATTTTCTACTTAACCATTTAAGATTGAGAAACTAATAACTTAGTTAATGGTTGACTTGCATTCACATTACTTGCTTCTTTTCGTTTCATGTGTGTATCGTGTTCCCCCATAATCTGTGTTTAATGTCCCTTCTCTTCGTACACTTCTTCTATTTGTACCTCTATTCTTCTATAAATCATACATTTTCTTTTTCATTTTTGTTTTTTGTTCTCCTTTTGGGGATGACACAAAGCATAGAGACGCCCTATGTCTCTTCCATGTTGACCCAAAAGATCCTTGTCTTTTTCATTTTCATTTTGTGTTCTCTTTTTGGGGATGATGCAAAGTGTAGATGTTCCCTATGTCTCTTCCATGTTGACCCAAAAGGTCCTTGTCCCTTTATCTTTCTTTTTTGTGTTCTCCTTTTGGGGATGATGCAAGGCATTGAGACCGAAATGTCTCCTTCATGTTGACCCCAAAGCTTTTTCATTTTTCTTTTTCCTTCTTGTTTTCTTTCTTTGCGCTTTTGTTTTCCTTTTTGGGATGATGCAAGGCATTGAGACCACAATGTCTCTTCCATGTTGACCCAAAACAGACTTTCTTTATCTTTTTTTTTTTCTCTCTTTGTATCATTCTTCCAATTCTATGTGCTTTGGGGAATGATGACAATTCCAAGCTCATTCATAAAAATAGTGCAGCAATAAACATACTGACCCCAAATCCATAGATCCCTTATGTGTTTGGTGTGCTTTCCTTTCCGGGGGGCAACTCCCTTTTATTTGTTTTTCCTTTTTCCTTGACATGACGTAGCCTAACTTTAAAAAATATGGCTTGGCATAGGGATTTCCAAGTTGGCTCTCATGTCTTGTTTTCTTTTTGCATTTTCTTTCCTTCTCTACTTTAAATTAATTTCTCACAGAATGATGTGTAGCAATTCCTTTAAAGTGGGGGGCATACATTACCATTTTTTCATGTGCATTATTGGTTCCTAGTGTAGCCTTGTCATTTATATGATGTGTTTGTCACTTTTTGGATGACATTGGGTGTGATGTCCTTAATAAGTGTGATCTATCTCAGCATATTACATTCCTCTTGGTGGCCTAATGTAACACATTGCATCCCCTAAGTTGTGAATATACTATTCTTTGATTGGTCCTCTTTTGGAGACATTAGACACAATGTCCCCTAAGTGATTGACCTTGCATAAATTGAACAAGACTCCTTTGAAAATTTTACACTTAACACTTTTACATTTTACATTTTTTACATTTTTTCCACCTTGCATAATGCAACTTGCATGTCTATGGTACCTTTCTTTTTTTTCATGACATTTTTCCTTGTAGCGCCTTGTTAAAGTTTTCAACAGATATAACTTTAATATGGTTGAGCGGGAAGCCCAACTAGCGGCATGAATTTTCCACATAGCCACCTTTGTGTTTGTAAGTGCATACCAACTAGCATATGTATCTTACCTTTTGGGATTTCTTACCCCGCGGATAGCTAGAAGTTCCATGGCCCTAGAGTGAGTACGTTTGGGTCTTCTCACCCTATGGACAACCAGAAGTTTCATGGCCCCAGAGTGAGTACATTTGGGCTTTCTCACCTAGTGGACTGTCATATGTTATGTCACCCCAGAGTGAGTACACATTCTTAATCAGCCTACATCTAATCCACAACTAGTTGGATTGACGATCGAAGCTTCATTCAATTCTTTTTTTTCAACACTTGTGTGTTCTTTTTTTCTTATGCTTAGTTTTCCATGGGATCTTCATCCTAGGGGCTTGATCATCCCTCTTGATTGTGGTCATTCCATCTTGCTAATGTAAGTGCATTTGAACCCTCCTCTCAATGTTCATGGCTGGGTAAGTGCACCAAGATGGTTCCCAAAAAAGGTGCTTAAGTGGCCACTTTTTTTCTGAAATCAGGAAATACTGACCTTGGACATGAAATTGAGGATAGCTACACTCAAAAAAATTTGATGGAACAAAAACAAGGACCACAGTGCTCCGAGTCTACTTTCTAAACTACTAATTTATTTTGAAAATGGTTGAAATTAAGGGGTTCAAA
>VDFB02138246.1:0-21653 GCA_007258455.2 Sequoia sempervirens
CCACTTTACAGCACAATTCATGAAGATTGCAATGGCTTTTGCATGGTTAAGCTCGATTCACGTGTGGGCAAAAGAGTTTGGTTTCGTTTCACCAAGTCGTACAGTCCTTGATTCTTAGGAAGTAGATTAGAACTTGGGCCCTTGTCTCTTTTCGATTTGTTTGATGCAACCCAAATAAAAGAGCTATTGTCCAAACCTTCATTATGAATTGAAAAAATTCAATGCTTTAGGTGTGATAAGTTTGGTCACTTTTCCAAACATTGTTCAGATAGACCTAAACATCAAGCCTCCGTTGCAAATGTAGATGATGTCTCTCCATAGAAGAATGAAGAGCCTTGTTACCATGCAATATAATAAGATCCTTGAAGCCTTATGCTTACAATAATTATAAGATCAATATAAGAAGAGCCTTGTTACTATGCAATATAATAAGATCCTTGACTTACTGATGCTTTACTTTTTTCATGATATTATAGAACATTTTTATGGGTTGTTGGAAAGTCTTCCCTTGGGCTACTGAGTTTGGTTACAAGTGATTCATCCAAGTTATTAATCTCTATCTTGTTCTTATTAGATATAGTCCTCCTTTAATATATTTTATACTGGACTCCAATTGAAGTAGATTATTATATTGTATGAAGCAGAGATTCATTTTCATGCCACATTGTACTATACCATATACGCTACATTTTGAATAATGTTTTAGTCAAATTTGAAAGTAGTAACTGGGGTAATGAAATAAATAAAGGAAAGATTACCAAATTATGTTTGTTTTACTTGCTCTCTTGTTCAAACTTTGATGGTGAGTGACTAATTTGTGTGCTCTTGAGGTCTTGTGATTTTGTTTTTGCATGGGTTAATTAATTTAATTTGAAAGTCTAGGTATGTGTTAGTGTATATATAAAGATGATTCCATTATATGTGTGACATGCCTTTGTCATTGTGTTGGAATGTTTCAGTATGCTGTGTTTTGCTTGGCAGTGAAAGAAAAAACTATTTGTAGCATTGGTATTCATGTTTCCAACCTTCTAAAGTATCTTCAAAGATAAAGTTCTACTCTTTGTTTATTTTAATTTTCATACTTGCACATTTCATAGTTTTCTAGTATGTCACTTCTATTTGATCTTGTCATATTGACTTATCAATCCGCTGAGAAGCATTCCAGGGCAGATATAGTAGAAATATAGGACTGAACAAAAGATGACAATGAGAAAAAGTTACCTAAAAGTCAGTTGGCATTCATTTGTAGTATCAAAGCATACATAAAAGGGTACCTAGGTCTATGCTTTATCAACGTTAAGTGGCAGAAGGAGAGGTCTTTTATAGAGCATCAGCCAAAACATGCACCTAATTGGAAGGTGAGTTAGCGACATGAGGCTTTTGAAAGTGTGCCTAGCAGTCATGAAGCAGTGAGCAGCAGGTAAAAATGGTGCCTAGGAGGATCTAAAATGATGTTTTGAGTGGCATGATGGATGAGAATAGGCACCTAGACTGACAAGACTAACTGAAATTGGTGCCTAGCATTTATTTGACTAAGCTAAAAGGCAGGTACATCAAGGATAGGTGCTTGGAGTGGATGTTTATGCAATGTGAAGCAATGGTTTGAGTTTGAAAGATGTGTAATGCAATGTAACCAATAATATGAATAAATTTTTAATTATTAGTTATGTAATGTGAAGTAATTGCATAACTGCTTAGGTTGAATTTGTAAAAACTATATTGTAATTGAAATTTTTTCATCTATCGACATCTAGTTGTTAGTTATGCAATGTGAAGTAATGCTTTGAGTTTGAAGAATGTGCAATGTAATGTAATTAGTGATATGAATATAAACTACATAATATAACCATTATTTTTTATGCTATTGTATATTAATATTTAACCATTGCTCACTTGATTAAAATTTCAAAGAGTTTAATTATGCATGAGGGAGGCAATTCAATTTTTGATTGTCAACTTTATATATGAAATTATCAATAATCAAGTGTATGTCCATATACAAAAATGGCATCAGCAGCCAACTCAAAACAAGTACACAGCCATGTGGCATAAGCCATCTAGGTATCTATTCAATATTTTACATGCCAAAATGTCTATCTCATTCTAAACTATTGATGGATCTCATCAAAATGGAGCCTCTTTGATCATAGTTGCCTTTGGTATTGGTACAAGAAAAAGTCAAACCACAATTGAGATTAGTTATACTATATAATTTAAAATCAGAATAATTAACATCAAAATCATTATACATTAAGGAATTATTATAATTGAACTCTAAAATTGTAATCTTGATTACATGAAATATCCGTCTCTTCAAAGGGTCAGGAGTTCTAGAATATGCCCCTTTCAAATAACCGACCAAACCATCTTTTGTAATTTCAATCTATATAGGTGAACAAAAACATAAAAGTGATCCAAGTTAGCATACAATTGTCATTAATAGGAACATATAAATACCAAACACAAAATAAAATGAACACATACTTCTTTAGGTTGATCTTTTTCTTTATCTCCTTTAGGTGTTTCAACACCTCCTCCTTGAGGTGCTTCAACACCTACTCCTTCAAGTGTTCCAATACGTATTGCTTTGGGCATTGTGTCACTTGTCAACAAAGACGTAAAGCTCATAATTCCTTGCACATAAAAATGACAAGTACATATGAAACTACCAATCTATGTCAATATATGTATAATCAATATAAGATCTTAAAATTCTTAATTCAATCAAATTTGAGCTCAATTACCTTGCCCTTATCCAACATTACAGTTCCATAATCTGGACAAGGCTGCACCTCACGCTAACATAAAAGATTATTTCCTACAAGAGGAAAATAAGATAAGCTTATATAGTATTATATAATTTCATTTTAAGCGACAATTCAAAGGACAAAAGAAAGTATACAATAAATAAATGTAAATGAGTGAGTGCAAAAATATATACTATGTGCGTGTCTAGGCCAAATGAAATGGCCCTCAGGGTGCTATCCATCACTTGTGTTAGCTCCTCCTCAGACATCAACTGTTAAATAGACCATGTAAATAAATATTAGTACATTATACTATCTCTTATTAATATTCATTTAAAACAAATGCAAGTTATGAATTTACAACTTAAATCTTACTTGTGTCACTATTCCAATATCCCCCTCTCTAGTGGGAGGGATACATGCCGGTGTGCTCCCACTCCCACCATCTAATCTATAATGTCCACATCATGGAAGTCATAATAATAAGTGTCCAAGGGATGCTCGGAAGGCTGTACAAGAGGACCCAAGCATATCTGGCAGCACATGGAGCAAGTATGTTGTACACAAATATGTGGACCTGACGAGGATGATCACGTGCACTTTCGAGCCATCACCAACATCACCCGAATGTGGTGACTACTGAAGCATGCAAAACAAAGACCACTCAAAGAGTGAATAGCATGGATGAATGCATTGTGGTTGCATCTGCATAATATTTGGATGGTATACTGGAGGTGGCGGAGGAAGGCGAGGGAGGGGAACATGTGGGCGAGGTATTACTCTAACTGCCCCTGCTCTATCCTGGGGCATACCTCCACCAACGCCCTGGAAGGGTCTAATGTCAAAGTAATTGACATGATGCCCTAACACAAACTCAGCATATAATTTTTTTATAAAGTAAAATGGTACATCCAAATTGTTGTTGGGTGGTTTCAAAAAAACCATACACCAACGATCCCAAAATTTTCTACAATGTCTCTATGAGTGCACCATTTTATAGAAAGTTTTGTTTTATTAACATTAACTGGCAAACCAGTGCGGGGGTTAACAAATAAAGAGGCTATTTGGGCTTTGGTTATCCCAAGATCTTTCACATCATCATGGGACAATCCACATGCATAATATTCTCTCATGTTTTCTCGCCACGAATGAAAGGCATTATGTTGCGAGGAGAGGGTTTCTATATTTTAAATTATTTCTTTCATTGTGTTTGACATCAAAGATAATCGAGGGACTCTCATATAAACTTCAGAAATGCCCATTAATTGTTGCAATTTTTTAGAAATTAATTCTTGAATTGATGGTACGTGGAGGTGGATGGAGATTGGTGCATTTTTTCATTGTCCTTACGACCATAATGCAGTTCAATATAAAACAAATCAATCTAATTAAAATTAGACAATATAAATGAAAATATTATAAAAAATACCCTAGTTTTAAACAAAAATCTATAAGAATTTTCTAATTTTTAATCCAAATACATAAAAAACACTATTTTTAAGTCAAAATCCATTGCAAACATTCAAATTTCATCAAAATCCATGCTAAACTCAAATTTTTCAAAAATCTATCAAACCACCCAACTATTTAGGTCCAACCTTTCTTGAAGAGTTATCAAACCAATTATAGGGAAGCCATAACCATCATGAGACTTTTAATCATGCTTTTGATTGTTTCATAATCATGCATAAAGTTCATGTACATACAATAACTCTTTTGATCATATTCACTATGTACATGGGATCAATGAGTATTCCCTTTTAGGGTTTAAACTTGATATAAAGAAGACCATGAAGTGTAGTTATAGAAGAATCAATATATGTAAAAGAAATGTCAAACAAAATATTGGTTTTCCTTTTATGATTTTGAATATTAATAATGTTTATAAAAGATGGGAAAAATCATTATCATCTTTCATTATCATTGTATTGAACAAAGTTTGTTGAATGAATTGGCAATGGGGTTGTAAATATTTGTAAGTATTGATTAGATTGAAAAACCAATTTATTTCCTTTGTCATTAATAGGTTATCCAAGTGGTTGATTAGAATGAGTTCTTGCACTTGGTTATAAATATGCTTACATCTTTCCATATCATGTCGAGGTGTACGATGATATTGAAAAAATGTTTTGCATTAAGTTTGGTGGTAAAGGTTTAATTATTTGAATATGACTAATTGGAGGAAGTTGAATCATATTCTTGTTTAACAATTGCAACATGATCACATGGAGAGAATCAAACAACTATGAAAATTTCCTATCTCATGGCCTAAATTTATATCTAGAGTTATGTTTACAGTAGTTACTTCTGTCTCAATATTATGAGCAGTTTGACATGAATGTTTATCAAGTAATGAATATTTTGTTTTTCTTTTTAAATGATTGATAGTTGTTTTGAGGCATGACTTATATGATTGACCAATAGGAGCCTATGAAGGGGTACCTTCATACCAACTAATCGATATTCGATAATCATGAAGGGTTATACAAAAACGTGTTAAGGATGGATATTTCATTAGCAATTTCTTATCTTGAATATTAGGTTGTAAGTTACCTATAAACACCCTTTGAATGTCAACATCTTGAAGACTATAGGAGAATTTCAAATAAAGGGATTAGTATCATTTCATAAAGTTTTTTATTTTCTCTTTAGGTCCTTGATTACAATGAACTAAATTTGTTAATGTAACTTGAGGACTGATGTTCACTTGAAAGTGTTGGAGGAAATCACTAATGAGTTGTGTAAAGGAGGTAATTGATTGTTTGACAATGAAAAAAACCAATCCAAGGCCATATCTTTCAATGATCTAGAAAAGAGTTTCACTATGAGTGAATCTTCAAAAATAAAGTCTCTACACAAGGTAGTAAAAACTAACAAATGGTTATTAGGATATTTTTTTACCATTGTACTTTCCAAAGCGAGGTATTTCAATGTTTAGTAGTATAGGTGTATTTAAAATAGTGAACATTAATGAACTATGTGTAAGGTATTTTGGATGTTTACTATTGGTTTGATTTTGGTTTAAGTTTGAAATTTGTTGTTGTAATAATGTCATGCTTTAAATAAAAAAGTTGATTTATCACAAAATCATTGGGCCACATGTTGTGAGAGTTTTTCAAGTATGGTGAACTAGTATGGAGGAATGGTGGGATATTATATTTCATGTTTAGGAGGGGTGATGAATATGGAGGTGTTATAGGTGAAGGGACAAAACTATTATAATTTCCACTAGAAATTCCTAAGCTTGAGTTTAAACCATTGTTATATTCCATCATTGATGCTATGACTGGAGGTGTAAAGTTGGGAATAGAAGGCATTATTGTGGGAGAGGAAACTTATTTTCCAAAAGGATTTTGAGCATTAGTCAAAAATTTCGTGAAACTAGCTACCAAAGGAATATTAGAATCTACTATATTAGCTAGGCTACGTAACACTTCTATCCCTTCCTAATCATTTACCAACTTCCCAATGCTATCCAAAAGAGGGATTGCTTCTCCATCCAAAGGTTCAATGCTTAAGAATTGTTGAATTCATTGTAGGTCTTTATCCAATTATTCTAGATTATCATTGGGGACCTTAGAAATAACATATGCCAAGTCCACATAAATGTTAGGTTACAAAAAAGACATGGGTAATGTAGGACTAGGGAGGGAATATAAGATGGATTGGGTAGACATAATACATTGAGTGAAAGAGTTATAAGAATCAAGCTCAACATTGGCTATGATTGCAACATAGGAAGCCATAAGTCTACAACTACATCTCACGTGGGTATTAGTGAAGTGACACAAGGTCATGAAGCTCATAAATTTTCTACAAGATTCAAAACAATTTAATGCTCATACAATGAAGGGAAAACACAAAATAGTCACAAAAACTAAAATAATTTGCACACACAAAACCCAAAACAACATAAGAATCATAGAGATAGAACTATGATCCAAATCTTTGTCAAAACTGATTGGACAGGGAATTGGCACCCTAGACTGATGAGGTTGATTTTTGTTAAATTTAAAATCTAAAAATGAGATATAGTATCTGAGGATCCTAATTGAAGATGTTTAGGTCTGCCAATAGGAATACTTTTAGAAATGCACAAAATTTTAATTTTATATACATGCAGCCATAATGCCTGATTAAATATAAAAACAAATCAATCTAATTAAAATCAGACAATATAAATGAAAATAGTTTAAAAATACCCTAGTTTTTTAAAAAAAATCCAACAAAAACCCTAGTTTTTAACAAAAATCTATAAAATTCTCTAATTTTTAATCCAAATACATAAAAAACACTATTTTTAAGTGAAAATCCATTGCAAACATTCAATTTTCATCAAAATCCATGCTAAACTCAAATTTTTCATAAAATATCTATCAAAAAACCCTATTTTGAAAAAAATCAACTAAAATTAAACAAATCTAATTGAAAATTTGATTAGAGCAAATAAAAAATCAAGAATCCAACCTGTTTTAGATGGATTTGAAATCGGATATCTGATTTGCGCTTTCCACTATGCGCCCGACATGGTTAAGCCGAATGAAAATGAGTTTTGGTCGGTTTCATTCGGCCCGAAATAATATATATATATATATATATATATATGTTTACAAAATCGGATATCCAATTTAGATCGGATATCCGATCCAAATCGGATATCCAATTTTCAAATCTAGGTTTTTGCTTTGCCTCGGTAGTCACCCGAACCCCATAAAGTCAACTCGGCATTTTCGCGTTTTTGAGTCGTAGAAACACGTATTTTTTTCTCCATTGCCACTTTTGGCATACCATGATCCGCACATGCCCCTAAAGTTATCATTATTAGTTGACTAAGTTTTACCACCCTTGAAATTTTCATGTCTTTTCCCTTCGCGAAGCTCCTCTAACAATTTTCCTTAGGTCTTTAAGATTGTCGTCCTTTGTTCAGTGCGGGTCCACCCTTGTGGGTTTCCCCATGCGGGATTCCTTTTAGATTTTGTCCTTTCCACGGTGGCAGACTCGGGCTGTCCGCTCGCATGGCGGGCCTTGCATCCATTGCTGTTGTCCCTTTCGCTAAGCTACCAAATGGTGTTCGTTTCACTACCACCCGCCTCGCGGGCTCCGCCTTTCCTGCCACCGACCTTTTCAAACTTCATGCCCACCAACCTCACCAGCTGCCATATGAGCATTAAATATGGTTAATTAATGTCAAATTTTCTATAAATACTCAAATCACCCTATCATTTTCACTGACATTCCAATCAAAAATTGTCAGAGCTCCTGCCATCTGACGCCGTCTTCGCACCCGCAATAGTTTGAGGACAAATTAAAGTGCCTTCTACATTACATTTCATCGGGTCTTCCAAGTGAGTTCGCTGCTGCCCTAGCCATGTTTTCTCCAGTTCATTTTCTTCATAAATTTGAAAAACATTAAGAAGGAAAATCAGTAAAACCTTAGGTAGCATGTTAAGGGTGAAATCCCACACAAAACCCACCTTCTGGAAATTTGAAAAACTTTCGAAATTAGCCACTTAGGACCATGTAGGATTTGAGCCTCTAGTTTCCGTTCTTGACCAAGGCTTTCACACCCTTGCGACCTGTGAGTCTTCCTCCGCTATTGGATTAACACCCTAAACGTCAAACTTCAAGCCTCAGCTATCACCCTTGGTGGGCCCGCGAATGTGGATTAATGCCTTCCCTTTTGTCGTCACTGACTGAGGCAAAGAAAACCCAAGTTTAAAGTTAAGGACTATTGTGGGCCCGCCCCTGTGGACTTCTGTTCGTGGGATGCCCTTTCCTGCTTTCTATTCCTCATACGACTGCCTCCTTCTGGCTTTCTGCGTGGTGTGCCCTGCCTAGCCCATGTCCTAAGTAAAACACTAAAGCCTCGAGCCTTTTTGCTAGATGTTCTTCATGGGTTTCCATTGACCCTTCACCACCAACTTAATGTCCATCATGCACGGTAGAACCCTCACTTCCTTCCAATTCGTGGACTTCAATTCTCCTTCCGTTGTCCAAATCACCTAAAATTTTCCTAAGGTTGGGCCTCCTTGCGGGTTGGGCTTTGTGGGCTGCCATCTGCAGAATGTTGACCTTTGACCGCTGTTTCCAAATAGCCAAGCCTAACCTGCCACCTGCGAATTCCTTTTGCGAGATTGTTGGTGCAGATTGCCGTCTTTGGGCCGTCGTCTCATCTCCATCATCTTTCCCTCCTTGAGTGAATGATCAATGCACAAGTCCGCTGTAGACTCGCCTATGCGGGTCACCCATTGAGGGGCACCGCCTTCACCCCTCCGTCGCAAAACATCCATGAAGCTCTGCCCGTCCATGTTGCGAACCCCATGCTATCGAGTTCCCTTGTGGTCCCCAAAAGCTAAAATGATTAAGAAGATAACAATGAGGGCTTGGAAATGCAGACCACTGTTCGTGGGCCGTCATCCCACCTTGGCCATCCCAAACGGCTATTACTTGGTGTCCTCCCACGGGTTTCCACCCGCATCACTCCCAATGACTTGAACTTAGAAGCCAACCCTGAACCGTCCAGGCCCCATGCGGATCCTGTAGTGTGAGATTTTGTGTGCGGATTTCCACCATGCTAGCGTCGTTCCAAATGGCGAAGCTGCAAAACGGCCTTAACAATCTTGATTTCCGCACCCTCTTGACCTGCATGCCAAACTGACTACATTAACACTCTTGAAGCTCCATGAACGATGGACCCATGTGCCAAATGCCTTAACACCTTGGTGGGACCTAGCTATGGTGCAAAAATCTTGATGTGGTGGCAGCGTGCAGACCAACGTGCCCTCTACGTCGTTTCCCTTATACCTTCTCCAAAATGGCTACCAGCCTAGGGAAACCTGCATCCCTAGGCCGCCATTGCTCTATCTTCCCCAAATGAGAGCCAAACGATGAATTTTAACAAATTTAATGATCTTTTATGATGTAAGGCTTGATCTAACATCCGTTTTGTAGGATTTCACAAACACTCCCCTCATTTTATACATGAATATGCTTATTGCGCCTTTGTTTGCAAGATTTATGGAATTAGCTACAGGACCATTGGGGGCATTTGTAGAGAAAGACAAAGGGAATAAGTCTACCAAGGTTCCAAGAGGGAAATAAGATAAAGATAAGATGAAATACCAGTTCCAGGGAGTAGAAGTCACCTCCAGGGTCACTACCACCTGGGATACAATCACAGATACGAACCTCAAGGATAAATTGACATAGATGAATTTAGACAGATGGTCATTGCCAACCCCACTATAGACAATGCAAAGAGAATAAGAAAGAGTGGTTTGGCTAAGGAAGTCGGTTTCCCGCCTACTCTTGTGGCTCTAGAGTTGGTAATGGCTTGTAGAGAAGCCTATCAGGAAAAAACCAGAAGCATCATTGATCGTGAGGGTAAAGTGTTGGCTGACCTACCTTCCAGGTCCATAGGGAAAACATTCCACATCCCTACCTTTGACCCTATGGAGGAAACAAAAAAGGAATATGCAGAAAGTATGTGGAAGGTCGACCCCCTAAAATGCAAAAAGTTAATCAATCAATACTAGCTAAAGGAGAAGAGGGGCAATGCAAACAAGGTGCCCCAAGAATTATTCAGAAGTGATTTTTATGAGGACTATCATGACTTGGTGACCTTGTTGAGTAGAGTCATGGGTATTCCTACTGCTACCTACTTCCAAGATTGGATGTTTTACTTTATAAAGGAGATTATTAGAGGAAAAACCAAGTTTCACTGGGCTGGAATGATCAGTAACAACTTGCATCAGTAGCTCCTAGCGGTCAAGAAGACCTCTCAATTTTATATGAACTCTTACCTGGTATATCTCTTGGCCGATCCATTTCCCTATAGAGGATTATTTTTTGCACAAAGCCCAACTCCAGGGAGAGAATTAAAAGTATATGATAGGCACCTGCAACTCCAATATCATAATTTCAAGAAAGACTGCTATAGGGTGAATGATGCCTTCATTGGGCATATTATCAGACTTCTCGAAGGAGACTTCGAGAGAAGAGTCTCGCACAGTGCTCATGCGTTAATTCACTGGTTCAAATTCCTATTTATACAATTCCCCAAGTTCACTTACATCCAAATAAAAGGCTTCTCTAAAAGACCATACAAATTGCCCAGATACCCAAACGACCGACTGGTCCTGCTAGAAGTTTCTAGGAAGTTGCAAATGCACACACTCTTCTTAGTGGAAAACATCGAGTTGGGATACCATATCCCCTTACATTTGGGTAGGAAATGTATGTTCTCGTGGCAGCATAGTGTGCATAATATTCAAAGAAGGAGATCATTGAATATAACCTAGGGCTCCACACTACTCGACTAAGGATGGATCCATATGAGAAGTTAAAGAAGTTTTTTGGAAAGGAATACACCCACTTGCACAACATTGAAGAATTTTGGACTAACTACTAGGATGAAAAGGAGGTACGCATCAGGCACTATATGCATACGACCACTTACTTTTCCAAGATGGTCAAACTGTTCCTGATATTGGATCGGATTGTAGAATATGAAAACACTGTCATAGATCTAAGGTATGATGCCATTGCCAACCTGCTGTTGCCCCTAATAGACTGGAATGAAGAAGAGGTCAACGAACTTGACATCCTGATGAAGCCACTGAAGCACATAACGAGACAATAGATTGATGCTTAGATAGCTCAACTGAAGCTCCAAAGGGCTACATTAACATGCGACAAGCTCGAGAGTGAAACATACGATGGGACTGCTGCTACCCCAACTGAAGAGGCTCAAAAATATCCTCCCGCCACAAGATCAAGGAAGAGAAAAGAGGTAATTGAGCGCTAGCCTAAGCATAAGGTGTATTCAAGGAAGGCCTTAGAGGGTGAGACCTCGAAAAAGACCGAGAAATCAGGTAGATTCTATGAGATGCTACATTCTAGGAAGACCCACTGCACGAGGGGGAAGAAGAAGAGGCCAAGCAACCAAAGTCACCACTTTCTGCCTCTACTCTTTCCATCACCACCACAACCATTGTTGCTACACCTCCTCTAACATCTCAAGCATGGCCCACTTCCTCTTCACCTGTGGTGGACATCTCGGTTCACCTTGCCTCCACCTCGCCAATTGCTTTGATTATGGTGTGAGATTCCTCCTCTACTACAACCTCTCCACTCTCTTCCTCCTCAATGTCCCCTTCAACTGCTATCCCTTTGGTAGCCACAACAACTATTCCCTACCTCATTCTATCGAAGGCCTTTTCCTGACACATGCAAAATATACCCATGGAACTCTCTGGGATACTAATGAATCCTGTAGTATCAGCTGCAATGGCCCAAGTTGTTGCTGGTCTCCCTGTCCCTCCTTTGACATAACCACCAAAGATGGAGGCAACCATGCAGATCTCAAAATAATTGGAGAGACAACAGAGGGAGGCCGCTAAGGAAGTAGAGGAGGAAATTGAAGATCCCTTTAGGGATGACTACCATGAGCACCTAGAGCATCAAAACGTGACCATCAATGAGGTGGTATATGAAAAAGAAGGGTCACAGTCATCAAAAGATGTTGAAGACCCTAGTACCAAATATCTAGTGGAGTATTTTGACCAAGAGCTTGAGGAGGAGTTGTCCAAACAACTCAAGGATGTTAGAGAGGAAGTTGAGAGGCATTTTTTTGAAGAAGAGGAGGAAACTGGTGATGACATGTAAATATCTATAAAGCCTCTAGTAAAGGGACAAGACGAAGGACTCGATTAAGAAGAAGAAGTGCCTCCCAAGGAGGGAAACAAAGAAGTTGAAGCTAAAGAAGAAGATAAGCCTGAATAAGAGACTGAAATGAAAAGGAGCCCTGAGCCGAAACACCATGCAGAGCTCGAAGGGGCACCTGAAGGAGAGGACAACCCTAAAGAAAACATAGCTGCTACTGGACTACATGAAGAAAAGACTATATTGATCTAGGACTCGGATGAAGAGGAAGAAGAGAAGACAAAACAAGAAGCCTTGGACGACGAACATAGGGAGATCCAACACACTCAAATCGAAGAAGGTGATCATGAATCACCAAAGGAGGGATCCCAAATGCCCGAGTGGTTGGAAAGGAAGGTACCAAAGAAGACCCCCGCTCTAATGGATCCTAAGGAAAGATTGGAGGCTATCCTAGCACGAGCCCAAATAGGAATGAAGACAGAAAAGAAGCTGAGGGTCTGATCCCACATCACAATGGATGCCTCTGGATCAAGAATGGTGCAAATTGCCACCCTAGTAGTGGACAAAGGAGAAGGGGTTAGCTATAATATCTCCACCATTGACTTGGGAACCACTACAAGAGAGCAAAATATTGATCATCTCCATGGATTAGTTGCCACAATCATCCATCAGATGAACAAGGATCAATCTTCAAAAGAACTAAAAGTACAAGTGGCAGACCTCACTGCCTACATTCAACAATGGTCCTCTATTGAGGAGCTACCAACAAATTCATTGGCCCCACCCCTGCTTCTTTCCAAAGAGCACCTAAGAAAGTTGGAAAAGAGAAAGAATTGGACCAAGGCTACGACAGAGTGGTTCCAGTGGGTGCTCTACAATGGCGATATGGGCATTGGCCATGCTACCTGAACAACCAATAAGTTTTGGGAAGTACCAAAGCAACTTGAGGGCACAAAGAGAATATGCAATAACTTCCCCGAACTATATAGGATTAAATATCCTAAAATTGAGGCCATCCTCAAGATGCCTGAGGCTGGCCCTAGCAAAAGATGATTATTGGATGGTCAAAACTTGGAAAATGGGCCTGGACCATAGAAAGGAAGTCCTAGAGTGGGTGCTCCATGATGTAGAACTCAAAATGGAGTGGGTGAAGGAATATAGGATAGACTGTGAGGAATATCTGAAGCTCATGACTGACTATGACATGCCCGCTGTCAAGTTAGATCTAGAAAAGATCAAGCTGCTTTTCCACAAGAAAATGGAGAATGGGGCCACAAATTCATTAATGGTAGAATTCATGGATTTTTCTGCCCAAGCCTTCACCCAGTCAGAGTAGGTGGTCAAGAACACACCAAAATGTCCAAAGAATTGGGAGTTGATCACAAGCAGATCCAAAAATTTAAACTTCCAAGTGCTTCAATTAGATATCATGGAGTGGAATAAACTTTAGGCATTGATGGGAAAATTTGTGGAGTATGCCACTATCCAGAAAAACCAAGGAAATCCTATCATAGATGATGAGTTCCTCACAGTGTAGCTGGTACCAAAAGGGAAAATCACTACAAGACAAAAGTGCTACAGTGCCAGGGCACTAGGAGACAAAATAGGGAAAAAGACAAGGAATGTATTTTAAATTGAGAAATATTGGGGGTAGGTGAAACCCTAATTTATAATGAATCTTGGCCACACAATGAGATTAAATCTTGTCCATTCATTTTTCTTTTTGAAAACTATAAATAGAGGGTCCCCTCTCATTTTCAAGAGAGAGTTGAGTTGTTGTAAAGACACGCTGCTGAAATTCTAATAGAAATTCATTGCTTTTGGTGGATTCTTGAGTTTCCTTCATATTTCATGATTCATCTCCTCATAGTTAATAGATTTGAGTAGATCTAATTTGTTGTTCTATGTATTTTACATGCTTTTAGTAATTTAGTGAATGCTGTTCATTGATGATGAAGAATACTGTTGTGTTGATGCCCTTCCTTCTTCATGCTTTTTGCTATTTGTTGATGATAAACAATAGTGTAAAGCTAGTCTGAACATAAATTCATTACTACACTTTAATTTCATGTTTTATTCATGCTTTATGGTGAATGGACAATTGAAAATCTGCAGACCTTAGAAGATAGCACTAGTTTCATGATACTGTTAGTTGATTTGGTTAAGTGTAACTTAGTTTCAGGAAGGTTGTCCATTGTAGTATCCTCCATTATCACTGTTCATTGGTAGTTGTAGGTCTAGGAACTCTTCCCCTTCCCTTCCCTTTTGAACTTTCTTTGAAGTAGAAGTTAAAACCAATCTAGCATCATCATAGAACCAAATCTGGTGTCAAAGATGGAGTCTTAGACTGTTGTCCTGAACTTGTAGAAATAGAAAATCATCTCAGAATTCCACAAACTCCATTTAAGGAACCAATTTCCCTCCAACTTAGCAAATGTAAGGCTTCCTTATGATTACCAACAAATCACATAAACTAACTGAGATATTCCAAGCATTGTCATGACTTGACACCCGAGAGACCT
Organism: Sequoia sempervirens; assembly: GCA_007258455.2. NCBI lineage: Eukaryota > Viridiplantae > Streptophyta > Pinopsida > Cupressales > Cupressaceae > Sequoia > Sequoia sempervirens. The sequence continues at coordinate 14,933 of VDFB02138246.1, forward strand.
TGGGATAGTTTTCTGCAGTTTTCTTGTAGGAAATTGTCTTTCAAGAGAGGTGATGTGTCTATGCATTATCTGTGTTGAGAAGTGCAAAAACACCCATCAACACTCTCAAATGGAACTTTTTGTAAAAATGCATTCATTCTCAAGGCACAATCAAGTAGTGTTGAGATGATGAAAAATAAGCGAGATTATGGGAGTACTCTGATTGAATCTCATTTTATGGTTGTAATGTATAATTCTATGCAAAGCCTATAATTGAAATGATGCTATCAAGTGGAAATATATTCTTGCATAACTTGAATTACGATTCCAACCATCAAGCTCTATGGTATTTCTTGCATACTCGTACACTACATTCTCTAAAAAATAGACATAAATTGATATAATGATATTTTTTTACTCACCAATTCATACTTTTTCCTCTTTACCATCTTTTAGAGTGTATTCCATTGACATATTTTCCAAAGGTTTCTTTTTCATTTCTAATTGCATGTGTATTATCAATGTGTACACAATTTATCAATTTTTTTGAGATGTGCCATAAGTATTGATGAAGAAGATAGCCAAGATGTTAATGAGGTATGCTACCTTTGATGGCCACTTCAAAAGATTTCAAGAATATTTGTTTCCTATGTTGAATCATTTTTGCCACAACATTGAATGAAATTTTCTTTTTGGATCTACTCCTCACTAGAGCAATCCATTAAATTTGTGCATGAAAATTGAAAAACCATGCCCCTTCATCAAGGTTCAATATTTAGAGACTTTATAGGTATAATGTGGCTCTCTCACCAGCCTTATGCTCCCTCACTTATGTTGTTAAAACCACACTTGTTCACAAGGGCATTGCTGATATTTTGGAAGGTAAACTCATTACCCATCTTTGAATACCTATTCCACTTCCCTCCATCACCCTAGAGTCACTAGGTCTAAATCCCTTAGGCTTCTAAAGGCAAGGTCCCTATTTCAAACTCCCCTTCTCTCTTCAATAAGAAAAAGGTGTCGTTTGAGGAACCCCCTCAAATTTCTATTTTAGATGATATTTAGGGCTCCTCTTGGTCCCCTTCACCATATGTTACCCCTAAATACCCCCCAATTATCCTTTTTTGTACAATCTTTCTACTAGCCCCCCTTCTTCCCCTAAGGTAGATGTTGGTCAGGCTCATGAGCTAGAGACTACTCTTATGGAAACCCTTGATTCCTGTTTGAATCGCGAATCCCTGAGGGAGAAAGCATATGAGCTCTACAAATCCACTAACATTCAAAATTATATTATTAAGTGGTTGATGAACTAGTTGATCACAACAAAGGATGAAATTTAAAACTTGAAAACTACTGTGCTTAAAAGGACTACATATTGGTCGTGTGAAGATGAGGACATAGATAATTGGGAGTTGTTGAGAGGTATGGTACAAACATTTGATAATTGGTCCAATATGGAAAAAGAAGTTATGGAAATTAAAAATTCTATTGGGTCCCCTAAGGAGTGTGTGAGCATGAGAAAAGAGGTTGCTAAACTTCAATATAATCAATACAATATCCTCCTCATGTTGTAGAAGATTATTAAATACAACAAGGAAATCATGAGGAAAATGGTAGTCACCATTCAGGTGTTTGAGCAAGAGCTTAAAAGTTTCCATCCTGAGTGTTCCAGGGAGGATCATTCAAAAGCCCCCTATCAACTCTAGAAAAAAGGTAAGACTGTGGAGATTGTACCTCCCGCCTCTGAGGACAATATAAGAAAGAAAAATATGAAAGATTTGTATTTCAAAGAAAGACTCCAGTTTCTCATCAAGGAGTGACAAGCAATCAAAGGCCTTCACCTTCTTGGAGAATAGTATTTCGTCCTGCCTAGTTACTAGTCCTCGGTTGGTTCTGCTTCTTTTTTTGTCATCTATCTGTTTTTGGTTTTTTATCTCTTTAATTTAGCTTTCCTACTGTCTCGTGTTTCTTGTGAGACTCTTTTTCTCTGCCTTAATGGCTATTTCATAATGGGTTCAGGCCCTTCCTAATTTATCTTAATCAAAACTATCACATGTTTCATCCAAACATGATTTCTTGTAAACTAATTTTTCATCTATTATTTCACATAAAATACTCAAAATGAAATCTCTTTTTGATCTAGGTGGAGCTTTTATCATACACTCTTGAAAAATCACATTAGTATGCAAAGCTATGCATGTATTCCTATAAACATCATAATGATTAGAAATTTCAATGTGTACTCTATAAAAAGTTGTGTATGTGTGTGATTTATTTTGACATAAAAAAAGGTTTTTCCATTTTAAAATATCTTTTATTAATTTTTATTTGAGGACACATCTCTTAAAATTTGGAGAAAATTTATGTTTGAGTCATATCCAAAAAAGTCTTTGAAAAAGTCTTTGATGTATCTCATGGTTTTGATAACCAATTCTACTTTTTACATCTCTTATTAGGTGATACTTTTGTGTTTTTTTTAAAAATTATTCAATTAGGGATTTCAAGGCTTCAACTATAACTTTATCTTTCTATTGGAATCTACCAAATAATTCTTATAGTTTATTGCTATTTGGGTCCTCAAATTTTTGATGCATCCCAACAAATTTCATTAATGTTTTTCAACTTATCTTTAGTGCTTGACTTGTTTTTCCTTTTAGGTGAGATTTCTTTCTTTGATTACTTACTATAGTTGATGTAATTATATACCACATAACATTACTATATTTGATGCATGAGATCAACCCCACACTTTCATATGCATTAATTAGATCTTTTACAATGGACTTTTCATTGTTTGTATCTAATCTTCTTAGGCCAAGTATCTTTATTATAGGTCTAAACTTAAGAAAATTCTCATCATTTCAACCAAAAATTGACATCATTTTGTTTCATTTAAGTTTTCAAAAACTTTTTTCCATATTTTATTCAAATTTATTTTACAAGTATATTAGAGAATCTCACCAATCATTGGTTTTAAAATGTTCTCGTCAATTTTAATTAAAAAATTAGGTTTTCTACACAAAATTCTAAGAGGTGCTCTTAATTTAAACTTGCTTCATTACATAAATTTGTTTCATTAGAAAATTTTTCTTCATCTTCTTTGGCATGTTTATTGTGTTTTGAATAGGTTGATTAATTGGTATAACATTATCATTGATTTTTTCATTATTATTAATTCAATTGGTGATTGAGAAATTTGTTCAATATCATCTTGAGATGGAAAATAGGATATGTATTCAAATTTGAGATTCAATTTCCTTATTGCATGAATATTTTGCATTTATTTCCTTTGTTTCTCTAAATTATTCTCTTTCATGTCTTGAATGGATGCTACATGATCTAATTCAATTGCCAAAGATGATATATCTTCATATATATGGTGTTTAATTTCTTACTTTCATAAATTTTCCTCATTCTTTCCCTTTTATTCATATTCTTAGCTTCATGGTCCCCTGATGCTTACTTTTTTGGTATATGATGTTGAATTATATATCAATCATGAATAAGACATGGATATTAGTTAAATCATGGTAAGATATATCATCAAACCATAAAAATAAAACAAAAAAATGTAATTTAGAATGAAAACCACTAACATTCCATCATAAGATCACATCAAACAACCACAAATATGTACACGAAAATTTAAGAACCTGCATTCACAACATGAGATATAGGAAAAATTATCACTATAAATGAACTCACAAGAGCACCATTGACATAAAGATGATCACCACAAAGATAAAACATATCACAAAAGTATAATTTCTTTACACACAATTCAAATACTCTTGCATAAGATGTAATCAATTAGGAAGCACCTAAATTTAGAATTCCACTCAAGGTGACATGGGCCAGATAGAGGAGGGATAGATGATGCCAGATAGAGGAGGGATAGATGATTCTAGATAGAGGAGGGATAGATTATTTTTGTTGTGTTGAATGTGAAATTTTAAACCTTGTAGGGTTTGGAGGAGATTTTTGGGTTTTGTATGTTGTCAAGAGTAGGTTAACCACAAGGGGCCTAGGTTTTTATACTTTGTTCTTTTACAGTGTCTATCATAAATGGAATTTAAGGTTTCTCCTACAAATCCTCTAAATGAAATGTGTTCTCCTTTTGCATTCTTCAATCCCTTGTCAATGGAGATGTCAAAATATGTAAGGGAAGGGGATCTTCCTCTAGAGGCCATAGATTCAAATGTCGCATAGGGTAAAAAATATAATTATTAATTGATAATACTAAAAAAACTAGGATGATGCACCTAACTAAAATTCCTATGCACATAACTTGATACATTTGGAATGCAAGTTGATGGGATGAAAAATAACATTCTCATTTCAAGCAAGAGATGTGAAATTTAAATAGGGAATGATAATATGTAGATGCAATCCATTCTAAAGGATATGAACACATATAAGGCCTAATATAGGGAGCACAAGGCCTAGTTTCTATTAGCCATATCCACTTTAGACTATACGCACAATAAACTCATACACATGCATATACACAAATAAATATAAATATACATATCACATGTAAATAAAAAAAATACAAATAATTTTGATACATCAGAATGCATATTTCTTATTCATTAAACTAAAAATAAAATATATAAATTTATTATACTATTGGTAATCATACAAGGGAATGTGTTTATTATAACCTATTTTTTTCATACAATTGACCTTAGTCTCCTAAATATATAATCTTTCTTAGCAAGGCAGGTATTCCTATTAATGTGGTTCTTTACATCTCTCCTCCCAATCTCAGTAATAAATTAAATTGACAACAAAAATAATTCCTTATTCCTATTATTACATCTTTCTACCCTTAATATTTCTCCTCCTAATTCATATGCTATATCTTATCTCTTCAAATGCATGATGATAAAATATAATCACATTGGAGAGAATGAAATCCTATTATATGAAGTCTCCTCTTCTTTCCCATTATTTTTCTCCTACACAACAATTCAAATATCTAATCCCCCTATGCTAACTACCTCATTGGATAGATAATGAAATCCATTTTTGTGATCTCTTCCTTTATTTCCATCTCCCCTTATTATTTTATTTTTTTTATTTTTTTTCCATATCTTAGCATTTTCTCCTCTATCATGTGGCCTTCTCTTTCTCTTTCTATTTCAATTTTTTGTGTGATTATCCTAACTAAGGTTCCTATATTACTTATTGAACTCCTCATATCTCAACTATCCACCTATCTTTGTATTATCTCTTATTTTATGTGCACCCTTACTTTCTTCTATATTATTTTCTTCTCAAATTATTCCAAAAAATCTTGCTCAAAGTTCCTATGGGCGCCAATATTAGCAAATTAATTTTTAGAAGTGACGAAGTACCAAGTTGAAGTTTTATAACCCTACTCAAATCATCTTACCTATTTTGGATATACATTAAATATTCCTGGAGGTGAACATGAACAACTTTTAAAAGAAATGGTCAAAATAATCTTCAAACTTTAAAATTTAATGGCTACACAAAATGTATGTAATTTTTATTGTTGGCCACAAATCCCCTATATCTATTTTATTTTATAGGGTAAAACCTTGTGTTCCATTGAGAATTAGAAACAAACACTTCTCAAATTTAGTTTTAGGAGGCCTATCTAGGGATTTCATCATCTTAAAGGAAGAAATCAACCACATGTTTGGTGGGGTATATAAAGACGAAAGATTAAAATTTGTACTTCAAAATAGTTATACTTGTGTTTGGAATAGCCTTGGAGCCCTTGTTCAATAGGGTACAAGTTGAAGGGACCTTCACTTGTGCTTAGGTCCCATGCTTGTATATGGGATCTAGTTAATAGATTTAAGAATCATATACTTTTAGGTATATTGAGGATTCACTATAGAGATTGTATATCCTAGATTAAGACCTTTTGGTCCTACTCATTTGTGATGCACTGGTAAGTGGTTAGCCTTGGAAAGCTACCTCATGCCCCCCAAAATGGATGTGTATGCTATGCATTCTCTCCTCTTAGGATATTATGAGTGACCTTGGGGGATAAAAACAATTACTTTCTCCAACACAGGACCAAATAATATTGGTGGGATTATAGCCAAGTACACTCCTTATATTGAATAATTTAAGGATCGTTAATGTGTATTATTTTTTGTGTTTTGAATATCAAGTACATGTTTGTAACCTTATACATTTTTTTTAATGAAAACAAAAAAGTATTTATTTTTTTGTTTGCTTAGATTAGGATGTCCTCTTACTAATGTTTAGATATCAACCATCTCCAAATCAATTTAGACATCCAACAATCATCTAAACCCATCAACCCTATTCCATAACTATAAGGAATAACAACAATTTACATTCTAAGGTCATCCACCCCATCCTACTCTAATAAAAAATCAACATCCATATCTAATTGTCTTATCTTTAGGATCATCCATATACCTATCCCATTTGTGACCCAAATATTAACACCACAAATCACAACCCTAGATTATATTTAGCAATCCCCCTTTATTGTTCACCCATCTATCACCTATCCCTTCTCCCTAACATTTGAAACTATATATCCTAGGTCACATTCAAAATATACCTCTAGGTTTCATCCATATATCAAAACAATATCATTTATATCCTCATTCACATATCCTCTTGTATTTCAAATGAAACATCCAATTCATCCTACTCAAATCTTAGGTCCAACACCATAATTTACATGGACCTATCCTAACATCATTTTTCCTTTCAAATTTAACATAAT
>VDFB02138249.1:0-31110 GCA_007258455.2 Sequoia sempervirens
TGGGTTTTCACCTCCTTTGCTATATAAGGGATTTGGGCAATGAGAAACTCATCTTTTTGAATATTTCAACTTTGCCTTGGAGGTTTTTTCCCTTGCTTTCATCCTGTGACCAGGTTTGCAACAAATCCACCATTGGAGAACGAAATCTCTTCAGTGTGAGCACTTGTGAGGCTGTGAGAGATCAGCTGAATTGGCGCAAATTTAGAGAGCTTCATTTCAGAAGTTCTGCAGTGCTTCAACAGATTTTTTGTAGTGTTCTTCATCAGAAACAGAGGGTTTATTGGTTGGTGTTCTTCCTTCACCATGGCAGACTTCATGGCTGTTTGGGCACACCTTCTAAGATGTTGCAAATAAGGTTTTTTTGGCTTTTCTTGGAGAAACGTCTTCTTTTCTGAGGATCTCTCTTCATGATCTTGGGCGCCCTACCTATACTTCTCTTTGGCTTCAGTTTCAGACTAAACTTTGCAATCTGTAACTTTCTACTCTAGTTTTCGTTAGTTCTTCACTATTTTGATCGGATTTCTTATTTAAAAAATCTGGAGGCTTACGGGTATGTTTATATGTTTTAAATCCATTGTTTATGATAATAAACACCTTCTACAATTTCAGTTTGATTAAATTTGCTCAAGTTTTCATTCTGTGGGCTTTTATATGATGCGCCCCTTCTTTGTTGTCTACAAAATTTCTCTAAAAAACTAAAAAACACAAATAGACTTAAGAAAAAGACAGGGGTTTGAGCAGTGAGCTAGCAAGGCTCATCACAGTGGTATCAGAGCTCTGATCCTGCTAGCTTGTGGGGTTTGAAAAAATTTATGAAGTCACACTAGGAGGGTTTTGACAAGTTCTACTCTCGTGGGGGCCCTAGAAATCAAAGAGGTGATCATAATCCTTTTCCACCATTTCCATTTGACGAACAGGAGGAGGAAATAGACTTGGATAATATGGCTAACAGGGAAGGAGAAAGTTCTCACATGAACAAAGAGGATATAGAGGCTAGAGATGTGCTAAGAGGTATGGTTGCAGGTCAAGAACAGGTAGCGAATATTCTCCAGCAACTCAGCACAAATGTAGAGAACTTAACACTTCAGAGAGGCCAGCATCCAGGGCATGATCATGAGGGCACTATCCAGGGCGGACCTCATAGACCTATTGTTCCAGCTCGCACTTTTGAGAGAGCAACATGTCCTACCTTCACCAGGAATGATACTAAGGATGAGGAAGAGGTTGAACAGGGTGGTGAGATTAACTTTGCAGATAACATCATGGTTATGCATGATGAATGGGACGCATTGCCACCTAGAGTTAAGGAGCAGCTTAACTTTGATAGATTCATGAGCCAGAGGAGAGAACATAACAGAAACAAGAATGACAGGAGGCCTTGGTACAAGCACACTGATCTTAGACAGGCTACCAATAAACTCACCTTGGCGAACTATGATGGCAGTGGTAGAGTCACAGCACGTGCTTGGATCAACAAGTTAGATACATTCTTGACTCTATGTCCCATGCCCGAGGAAGATGCTATTCGATTTGCAGCACTTCACCTTGATGGCGTAGCTCATGATTGGTGGATTCATGGCATGGCTACTCTTCACCATGATAAGATTACTTCATACCAGGAGTTCACAGATAGACTGGTAGAGAGGTTTGACAAACGTGATCCTGAGCTATTTTTCAGAGACCTAGCACAGCTGAAACAGCTAGGTAGTTTGGAGTCATATATTGGAGAGTTTCAGACATTGTTAGTTATGGTTACAGGCATCTCTGAAAGGAGGCTGATCATACTCTTCATTGAGGGACTTTTCGAGCCTATGAAAGGATGGATCAAGGCATTTGATCCCCCTACATTACAAGAAACCATGAGGAAAGCTCGCAGCATGGAGCTCACTACTCCTCGAAAGCAATTTGGCACCAAACCTTCTACTTCTTACAATGAACATAAATCTGATCCGAAAAAAGTTGATAATGCTGATCATAAGAAGAAATATACAGCACCTTTGGATCGAGAAACCATGAATGATCTTCGTAGGAGGAGACTTTGTTTTTACTGCAAGGGCCCTTATGACCAAAATCATGATTGCCCCCTCAAACCTAAAGGGCAAAACAGGAACATGGAGTGGTTTTATGAGGGAGAAGAAGTGACTGATTTTTCTGATCAGCAAGCTCCAATTTATGATACAGATGGAGAAGAATCAGAAGATGAGGCTGAAATTGTAGTAGAAACTGAGTTAAAGGAGGCTCATTTATCCAGCATGCAGAGAGAGGGATCTTTTAGACTCCGTGGGGTCTTGGCTGGTCAAAGAGTCATATCTCTTTTAGATACAGGTGCAACTCACAATTTTATTGACTCACGTTTAGTGGAGAAAAGAGGAATTCAAACTCAGCAGTTTGAAGGCATTCGAGTCAAGGTTGCTGATGGATACACTCTCACCTGCGAGAGGATGATTCCAGACTTGCCTTTGAAACTCAATAACTATGAGTTTAAGGCAGATTTTTATGTTGTGAACATGGGAGGAACTGATATAGTTCTCGGCATGAAGTGGCTTCATGCTATAGGAGAGTTCACACTTAATTTGAACGACATGGAGATGAAATTTAAAGTTGATGGCACAAAACATGTTCTAAAAGCCATCAAGGACAGCAATGTGAAAGAAATTTCACTCAAAAGAATGGAACGTTTGGTTCGTCATGACATGGTAGATTGGGTAGCTGAATGCAAGTTAATGCCTTCACATTTGGATCAGCAAGTTTCTTCTTACCATCCAAATGTACAAGAACTCAAAACCAAACATACCAAGGTTTTCAGTGCAATCCCACCAGGTAGACCTCCTCATAGAGGTATTGAGCATATCATAGAGCTGGAAGAGGGCACGAAACCTATAATGATCACTCCTTACCGGCACCCCAAACGCTTGAAAGATGAAATTGAGAAAACCATCAAAGAACTTTTGGCTATGGGGCACATTAGGCCGAGTAAGTCACCCTTTGCTTCATCAGTTGTTTTGGTGAAGAAAAAGGATGGTACAATCAGAATGTGTATTGATTATAGAATGCTTAACAAGAGAACTATAAAGAACAAATATCCTATTCCGCCGATTGATGAGTTGATAGATGAGCTTCATGGAGCTTGCTACTTCTCAAAGATTGATTTAAGGACAAGTTATCATCAGATTAGAGTCCGAGAGGAGGACATAGAGAAAACCACATTCAGATGTCATTGTGGACACTTTGATTTCTTGGTTATGCCTTTCGGTTTAACCAATGCTCCAGCCACATTTCAGTCCACTATGAACAGGGTTTTCCATCCTCAACTGAGGAAACATGTGTTGGTGTTCTTCGATGACATTCTAGTTTACAGCAGATCATGGGAAGAACACATGGTTCACCTAGATGAGGTTTTGAGCATACTTGACAGGGAGTCCTTGTACGCCAAGGAGTCCAAGTGTGCGTTGGGCATGGCCGAGCTTTTGTATTTGGGTCACATTATCAGCAGTGAGGGAGTTAGCATGGATCCAGAGAAGGTTCGAGCTATCATTGATTGGCCTACACCTGAGACATTGACACAACTTAGGGGATTTGTAGGATTATGTGCCTTCTATCGTCGGTTCGTTAGTGGATTCTCGCGGCATGCTGCGCCACTAACTGATTTGACTAAGAAGGGTGCATTTGTGTGGACACCATTAGCACAGGCGTGCTTTGAGAAGTTCAAACTTCTCATGACTTCATGTCCAGTGTTGGCTTTGCCAGATTTCACCAAACCCTTTGAGTTACATTGTGATGCCAGTGGTGAGGGAATTGGTGCAGTCATTATGCAGGATCGTCATCCTATAGCTTTCGAGAGCAGGAAGCTGAGAGGTCCTGAGAGGAGCTTTAGCATCTATGACAAGGAGATGTTGGCCATCATGCATGCCATGGCCAAAGTTCAGGCAATACTTGATTGGTAGTAAATTTGTGTTAAAACCGATCATAATAGTCTGAAACACTTCCTTGGACAGCGGGATTTAAATGAAAGACAACAGAAATGGGTCAGCAAACTTCAGTCCTATGATTTTGACATCTCCTATGTCAAGGGTACTCAGAATGTAGTTGCTGATGCATTATCTCGCCGTCCTCACTTGAGCTCCATTACACAGATTTCAGAGGACTGGAGACATATGATTGTAGCTGAGTATGCTAAGAACCCGTGGGCTTCTAGCATAGTGGATGGAACAGTACAGGATGCCAGATACTCACTTGTAGATGATCTTATCATTTACAAAGGAAGGATATTTCTAGTTCCAGGTTCAGAGATGAGGAACCAAGTTTTGAGATCATTTCATGATGCACCTATGGCAGGACATCCCGGGTACTTTAAGACCTATAGGCAGGTATGGGACAGATTCTCTTGGAAGGGTCTCAAATCCTTTGTTCTCCAGTATGTCAGGGAATGCCTTGTTTGTCAGCAGAACAAGCAAGAACACACATACCCTGCAGGATTACTCCAGCCGCTTCCTATCCCTGAGAGGAAGTGGGAATGCTTGTCAATGGACTTCATTACGGGCTTGCCGAAAGCTCAAGGGAAAGACAGCATTTTTGTGGTGGTAGATCGATTGACGAAGTATGCTCATTTCTTCTCAATCACTACTATGCACACAGCTATTCAGGTAGCGGATTTGTTCTTTCGTGAGGTATTTAGGTTGCATGGTTTGCCTCAGGTATATGGAGTGATAGGGACAGCGGGTTTATGAGTAACCACGGGGAGTTATTCAAAGCTTTTGAGGGCGAGAACTCACTCGAGTACCATTTCACTGAGACGGATGGCCGGTGAGATAGTCAACAATGGGTGGAGGATATACTTGGAGATGGGATTCGGAACATGAAGGCATGGGTGAGATGGTTATACCTTTGTGAGTATTGCTACAATACCACTCATCACATGAGCATTCAGATGACCCCCTACCGAGCATTATATGGATATGATGCTCCGAGTTTTCTAGACTTGTTATTGAGTGACAGTAGAGTACCTAGTGCTGGTGATCTATTACAGGAGAACCAGGATATTATGAGGACACTCAGAGAGAATATACAGAAAGCTCAGAATCAGCAAAAGCAATATGCTGATCAGAGGCGAGTGGAGTGATCTTTCGAGATCGATGATTTGGTGTATTTGATGCTCCAGCCTTATAGGCAGTCCACCCTTCGTAAGAAGGGCGCAGAGAAACTTAAGCCGCGATACTATGGACCATTCAGAGTTGTCAGACGGGTTGGTGAAGTGGCTTATGAGCTAGATCTTCCGATGGACAGCAAGGTTCACAATGTGTTCCATGTTTCACGCCTCAAAAAGGCATTGGGACCACATGTGACTCCTTCTATTGATTTACCACCCCTGGATGATGAGGGGAAGTTGATATTGATTCCTGAGGCCATTCTGGATTCCAGAGAGCGTCATCTTCGGAGGCGGGTTATCAGGGAATACTTGGTAAAGTGGAAAGATCTACGAGCAGAGGATGCGACTTGGGAGGGTGACAGTGTTTTACAACATCCAGCTTTGAGTTTGCTTGCGGACAAGCAAATTCGGGGAGGGCGGACTGTGATGTCCCCACTCTAGTCAGTCACCTGATGCAGTGTGTTAGCCCTTTTCTTGGACCCTTGTGGGCTAACTGGATTGGTTAGAGGGTCAGTGGTACCTTCTAGAGAGTTCGGTCGATTTCATTTTCTGAGATCGTGGATAGGCTCATTCCAGGCCTTGGCAGTACAGGAGTTTCTTTGCTTCTAACAACACTGAATTCTGTTGAGAATTGAGGGAGATAGGCTTACTTAAGTGATTTAAGTTATATTTTAACTTAAAGTCTTTTTATAAAGTCAAATTGACTTTATAATTCTTATATCACTTAAATAAAGTCTAAAGTGAATATTTTAAGTTATATCTTTTAATCACTTAAAGGAGGCGACAAAAATCAAAGTCTAGACTATGGAAAGTGACTTAAGTTTATTTCCATAAATTTAAATGATCTAAAACCCTAAAATGTACGGCTTCCTTGGGTTTTCACCTCCTTTGCTATATAAGGGATTTGGGCAATGAGAAACTCATCTTTTTGAATATTTCAACTTTGCCTTGGAGGTTTTTTCCCTTGCTTTCATCCTGTGATCAGGTTTGCAGCAAATCCACCATTGGAGAACAAAATCTCTTCAGTGTGAGCACTTGTGAGGCTGTGAGAGATTGGCTGAATTGGTGCAGATTTAGAGAGCTTCATTTCAGAAGTTCTGCAGTGCTTCAACAGATTTTTTGTAGTGTTCTTCGTCAGAAACAGAGGGTTTATTGGTTGGTGTTCTTCCTTCTTCATGGCAGGCATCATAGCTACTTGGGCGCACCTTCTAAGATGTTGCAAATAAGGTTTTTTGGCTTTTCTTGGAGAAACGTCTTCTTTTCTGAGGATCTCTCTTCATGATCTTGGGCGCCCTACCTATACTTCTCTTTGGCTTCAGTTTCAGACCAAACTTTGCAATCTGTAACTTTCTACTCCAATTTTCGTCAGTTCTTCACTATTTTGATCGGATTTCTTATTTAAAAAATCTGGAGGCTTTCGGGTATGTTTGTATGTTTTAAATCCATTGTTGATGATAATAAACACCTTCTACAATTTCAGTTTGATTAAATTTGCTCAAGTTTTCATTCTATGAGCTTTTATATGATGCGCCCCTTCTCTTCTGTCTACAAAATTTCTCTAAAAACTAAAAAACATAAATAGACTTAAGAAAAACGGGGTTTGAAGCGGAGACTAGCAAGGCTCATCTAATATATATTGATTATTATATATATATATATATATATATATATATATTCCTTATTTATATTGATTAGAATTCATGTATACATATACAATTACTTCAATAAATTCTTGCTGCAGGCAATACTTATTTCTAATTGATATCTTGTATCTTTCCAATCCCATTCTATTTCTTTTATTTCTGATTATGCCATATTAATATATCTCTGTTATACTCATAGATATTATCCAGATTTCTAATTCATTTTCCTTCATTCTGTTGCTTCCAATCTGCTGTTCTTTTTTCCAGCTTATTCATTGCTACGTCACCGAATGAATTGATCTTCCTTATATATCTCATGCCTTTCATTTCTTGGGGGTCACACCCCTTTGTTATTACTGCCCTTTTTGGAAAGGTCACAACCATTCCTTAATTGCTGGTCTGAGTCCTTAACAAATTTTAATTCAAATGTCCTTTATCAGAAGGGGTCGCTGCCTTTGGAAACTTAATTCTAATCCATTTTAATCTCAACATTCACCGATGCCTAACGTCTTAAACACTATCTTCAATAATTTGCTGCATCATGTAATCGCTGCACTTTATATTACTAATGCTACCTCTTCAGATTAATCGCTGCCTTTTGTCTTGTGCACATGTCATTGGTGATTGCTGTATATAGTATTAGTTATGATATAACTACATGATTTCCTTTGCTTCCTTTTAACATGGGATTGCTGCCTTGTCATAACGGCTGCTACAATATATATATTTTCTTGTTTAATATATTTATTTATTTTTATATATATATATTATGATAATTATTATTATAATATTATATTACATTACGATAATTATAATTATAATATTATATTGTGATAATTATTTTTATATTTTTAATATGTATTTTGTTATTTATTTTATTTATTTATTTGCATTTCAATGCTTGGTTATTTTTATACTTTAGTGTTGCAATTTCGGGGACATGACACTTGTGTGGCATATTGTCTTAACCTTCTTTTGGAGGACATGGGCAAAATTGATTCGATGAGACTAGTTGTAGAAGATGCAAGGAAAATCACTAAATATATTTGTAATCAGCTGTGAGTTCTTAACTTGATGAGAGATCACACCACAAGGAAGGAGCTTGGGCAACTAGATGTCATAAGGTTTGCAACTAACTTAATAACATTACAAAGGATTGCTAGCTTGTTGACATCATTGAACCAAAAATTTGTGAGTCAAGCATGGCTAGATGCAACATATTGAGGTTGATGGAGAGAGGACCACAAAAACATTTTTTTATAATGTCTTTGTGAAGAGAAATGTAGAGATAATCAAGATGACCTCAAAACTTCAATTTAAATTTCAAATTGAATCCTTTTTTTAACTTTAAAAGTATTTACTTTCATTGTAAATTTGAAACTTTAATTTAATTTAATTTAATTGTACTTGTAGGTGTTAAAGCCCTTGGTGAGAATTTTGCACTTGGTGGATGGAGATCAAAACTCAATGGGATACATTTATGAGGCTATGGATAGAGCTAAAGAGGCCATCTAAAACAATTATAGGAGGGATAGAGGCATATTTGATCCCATTTGGGAGGTCACTGACAAAGGTGTGATGTGCACACACTTATACTGAGAGGGGGGGGTGAATAAGACTATCTTTTACTTTTTCAATTAATAAACACGATAACTTCAAATACACAACATGAACAAATAAGAACACAAGAAGAACACAAGATTTACATAGAAATCCTTTCAGAAGAAAACCACGGAATAAGGATTGCTTGGATCTATTGTCCAAATCTAGCCTCCAAAATAAATAATCTCTTACAACAATTTGTAGGCACCAACCCACTGGAGACACCAATCCCCACCATTAAGCACCAATTCAGTAAGAGACATCAATCTCTTTAATATGAGGCACCAACCTCTAACTCAACAAAGTATTTTTCTTCTTGATAATTCTCCTTCAAAAATCTACCTTTGAATAATCTTCTAGTATATTCTTTTAACAAAAATCTGCTGGTGTATATATGATATATCTCTTTATCTTCTACACTTTCTTCTCCACATTCCACAAACTCCTTTTATATCTTCACCAAGATAGGCAACCTTTTGGAGGGATACAATGCTTGACAAAAGAAGCGACTATTCATCGTTTTACAGCCTTTCAATGCACCCTTTAATAGCAAACTTGGGCACTCATAAGGGATCGGCCCCTATGTAAAAAAAAATATATTTAAATTTAATTTCAAAATGGAACGCCACAATAAGGGGGGTCAGCCCATAAATTTAGTTTAATTTAATTATTTTTTAATTTCCAATGAGGGCGCCAAAATGGAGGTGGTCAGCCAGCATAAAATGAAGCCTTTCGATCATCATGAATTCATCCTTGACATGGTGTGATCTGCTCTAAAAATGTCAATCTGTTATAGCAATAATATAATTGTGTTGGCAGCAATTTCTTGGACATCGATTAGCCCTTGACATCAATGGCAACATTTCATCATCGATGACAACAATATCAACAAGATGGAACAATGAACTCCACCAAAACGTTCATGTTACAGGGTTCTACCTCAACCCCAAGTTTTTCTTCTTCAATAGTTTCACAAGTCTTAATGGTGAGATTATGGAAGGCCTATCAACATGCGTTGAGAGGATGACACTCGAGATTGAGGTGAGAATCCTCATTATTTTTTAGAGTTACAAAATTATAAGGAAGCTAGGGGAAGCTCTTTTCTTCACCATTAACTATCCAAAGAATATCCACTCAATTACCAAGTAACAAAAATTGAAGTCTTATATCTTACAAGTTACAAATTACAACTATTAATAAAATATTGCTTGCTTTGTAATGTCTGCCCCTGATTTTTTTGAAAATAATATCTTCTGTTTGCTGATTGCTAGTGTTTTGCTGATGGGTTTGTTTGTGGTTTCATGAATCATTCATTGTTCATTTGCATGCATTTTATAGATAACATAATGAGGGGAAACTGGAAATTAAACTTTGCTTTCATAAGGAAATCAACTCATAAATGAAGAACATTTGATAGTAACTCAGAAATCAGACTTTTACAAACATCTATCAGACCTGGTAAAACGTTGTTTCAGACCTGACAAGGGCTCTAAACAGCAGCAAAGAACACTCCAAGCTTGCAACAAACATCACCATGAAGAAGGCCAATGAACTACCATGTTACCAGCATATACGCAAGCCCCAAGAAACTCCAAACAATGCAAAAATTGTGACCTATACAACAGCAGGCCGAACAGTCCAGAAATCCCAAATCTGTACGGCACCCTAGGCTGGGCGACCCCCTTTAGAAAATCAGATAAAATTCAATAAATTTGTCCTTGAGCATGAAATGGGACACCATGAAGAGAGGCATCCATTGAAGCAATACCCAGAAAGAGTTCTTGAGGCCAAACGGAGTTATGAACTTGTTTTAAATTTCTGCCCCTAGTGAAGATAATTTCCAGAACCTCAAAAACTAGCTTCAGACCTCTGATCTTTCACACCCAAAATACTGTAAATCATCAAACTGTGAAGCTCTAGGTGACCGCTGAAATGGAATCACTCAAAACCCGGCTAGGGTGGATCTTCTACCACCGAAACCAGCTCCCAATGATGACAGTTTTCGTTCTCAACGCGCGGCAATAGACCTCTAGGGAAAATCCAGCAACATCCTGTTATGCTATCAACTGAGAGATATGCAAATGAGGCCCAAAATGAAACTTTATAGAGCCAAAAAGGAATTAGGGCAACCAAATTTCAAATTTGCTTTCCCTCCAAAAGCCAACGCCCCCTTTACATGAGCTTTTTAATTAAAATAATTCAAAATACCTCCCTTGGGCATCCATGCTCATAAGCATAGCAGCAAAAACTCGTTTGGGGAAAAAATTGGCAAACCAAAAAGTTCAAGATTTTTTGAAAAGATCATGAAAAAATCAGATTTGAAAAAAAATATAAAAAATAGTAGAAAAAGAGACAAATGCTACTCTTTTTTGAAATTTAAGGTCATTTCCATAGCATAGAGATATAGAGAGCAAATAAAATAGAGATTTTAACCCATGAATTGTAGAAAGCTTGCATGTTGTTTATCAAGTTTATGTTTGTTGAGCTTGAAGGCATCTGTTTCTTGCTTAGGTTGTGAACTAAAGATCGTTTGGAGCACCTCATACAATAGAGTAGTGTATATGTGAGATATGGAATCAATAGTAATGTAAAATCTTTGCAGAAATGACAACTGAAAAAAGTGGAAAAGGCTGGTGTATGAAGGAGTCATAAATGATACAAGTGACCAAAAGCTTTGAGAAGGCAATGACATAAATGAAATAAAGTGGAGGATGAAAAAGTGTGATAAAATAAAGGATTGGTTAAGGGTTAAAATCTTAGGCAGATACTCTTTAAAGTTGTGCAAGCTTGAAATCAGAGACAGTGCATTACCAGTCCAAGAGAAAGGTTAAAATCTTAGGCAGATACTCTTTAAAGCTGTGCAAGCTTGAAATCAAAGACAGTGCATTACCAGTCCAAGAGAATGGTTAAAACCTTAGGCAGATACTCTTTAAAGTTCTGCAAGCTTGCAATCAGAGAATAGAGTCTGAATTCAGGGTAATGCACTGTCTCTGATTTCAAGCTTGCAAAATGATGTCTTTGAATTACAGACATAATCTGCATGCTTGGCATAAAAATGGGTGTGGGATTGAAATCTTTCAAGAGCTATTTTATAAGTTTTGAACATGAAGTGAAATTATTTTTAATATTCTCTATGTAAAGTAAAGTGCCTATAGGCTATGCAGGATATAGATTTAGTATTAGACATTTACATACTTTCATTTCATTGCTGCAGTCATCATCAATGAGGAACATCATCGTTTTTCATTTTGGAATAGTACAACCTTGGACATTTTGCAAGAGTTAGCTAAAAACTAGACCAAAACATGATAACCCTGCAACCCGACAGGGGGAAGACTATAACTGATTTGACTTGGCATTTAAATGATGATTAATCTATGACAAAAAGAGAGACAAAGTAGTATGATCATTGATTTTTGTATAGGTACCAAAAATGATTTTTCTTTTGGGACCTTGGGACAAACTTGGGCCATATGAAGACTTCAAAATCTCTAGGAAGAATTCGATCAATGTTTTATCTGAGGGCAATAGAGTCAAACCTATCACCTAACATCTAAACATACAATGAACTTAAAATGATACAATAAAGTTATTTACAATTTGGACTGATTTGGTGTAGACTGCTCATTCTTTTTGCAGGTTTCATATGTAAAATTTTGACTAACTTGGTCATCAAAGTTAGCTTCTAAATTTTTCTTGGCATGGAGGTGGTAAATGCTATAACCATTTATAAGGTCACCTTACACAGGAACAACTAGTGAAAATGGTTGGAATTGCTTATTTTGATTAATGAAGAATCCCTTGCTTTATTTTAGTGTGGTTTACTTTACTTAGGGCGTATTGACAAGACTGCAAGCTTAAAGTTCAAAGCAGAAAGGAACCTGTTCACGCATGTATGTAGGGCAGATTGTAGAGTCGACGGCGGTCACCCTTAACTTATCATGACCCTGATTTATAGCAGAAAATGCACCAAATTTAGAGTTTTTAACGTAAGAGTTGTTAGCACAATTTATGGCAATTTTTTCACGATTTTAACACAAAAAAAATTGTGATTTTCAACGATTTTTTCCTAGTCAACGGTCTGCAAAAAATCCCAAAAAAATAGCAAGCCTGAGGATTTTTTAAAAATCTCAATTTTTTCAGATTTTTGCTTCTATGCTCATAAGGAAACTATTTTGCTTTTGCTGCCTTTTAAAACAACGTTAAGTCATTACATTAGGCTCCAAGGTACTTTTTGCATGACCGCCTGACCCCTTCATTTAAGTTAAAGTAACTTTATTAAAATAACTTAAGTGAGAAATATAAATAATAATTAAATCAAACCTTAGCCATGCCAACGGCCAAACTAGAAATAGACACTGCTGAAGTAACCTTGGTCAAGACCAGTTACCGAAAATAGACTTACTATTTATAGCACTGCTAAAAATAGTAAATACTCCAAAACAACAAATTGGCACAAAACATTAGAGCTCACTAGACAACTGCCACACACTGCCCAAACAGGAAACCCTACATTGCATTGTCGCCAAGACTAGTTACTAAAAATAGTAAGTGGGTCATATCTCCAACTGGCCAAAATAGAGGACATCGAAAAAAGGGGACATTACATGCTTACAAACTCTTGAATGTCTTATTTGTAAGTTCTTGTTGGGGTGGAGCTACCCCAAATCTTAAAATGTTAGCCCTTTAAATTTATCTCAACTTTGTAGTGCTTCTAATTATGAGTACTACTGGATTTTGTTTAACGCCATTCACATGAAGAAATGCAATTAATTGACTAAATGACCTAGTTTTGTGCAATAAAACATTTGGCTTTGCACAAAAGGATGGAGAACAAATCAAATTAACTTACTGATTTGGATGAGATTGATCCCTACATGATTTGGATGAGATTGATCCCTACACTCTATGTCACAATGCTCGTTGAATCTCAAGAAAAAGTTTGAAATCCTTTTAAAAAAATCGTTTTCGTTCGCCCTAGTATTCGTACAAAAAAGGCTTAGGCTTTTTTTAAATTAAAATATATTTTAAAAATGTATTTCAATTAGGTTTTCCAGATTTTTCATGAGAAAAAAATTGCAGAGTTTCATTGTTGATTTGCAAGCATATTTATCCTATGTGTGTTTCTTTGAAAGCCTGGTGTTTAGCACTTAATTGTGGCATGGTCGTTTGCAGACATGGACATCGTTGAGTGTTGTGGATAGTAAGGCTCGCCATTTAGCTTTTTCCCTCAAACCGATAATGTATCTGGCTCTTAGGCAATGGAGTATAGCTGCGATGGTCCATTCCTCATGAAGATATCCAAGCACCTTGTTGAGAATCACCATGGTTGGGTCTATGAAAGGTAAAAAAGGCAAATATGTTATGGTAGCTAGGGTGGATGAGCGTTTCTTTAGGTTTTGTATTTTTTTCTTTTTCCTTTTTTTAGAAAAAAAGAAATTAATACATCACTTATTTTTTGTTTGTCTTTTTAGTATATTAGAATTTAATGTTAGTTTAATATTTTAAATACTTAATATATTCAATATATAAAATTTTACATATTCAATATTTATAATATTTCAATTAAATTTTTTAACTTATTTACATTTTAATATTTAGTAGCTATAATATTTGAATTAAATTTTTTAATTTACTTATATTTCAATACTTTAGATTTATTTTTATATAAAAAATCTGTAAATTTATATTAGTTGAATTTAATGACAAATTTTTTTGGCTTTTTTTGGCCAAATCTGTTCTAAATTTTATCATTGTTGAACTCAAACACAAACACAAATTTTGTGACATAGCCTATAGTGATTGAACTACACAAAATGAGGAGCCCTACTTGTTTACGAGGGCAAGACAATTGATTTTGAGAGGCAAGCTACAAAGGACATGGTTGCAACATAAGCAAGAGATATCGGGTTGGATGACATCAATGTGGCAAAGGACATTTAATAGTGGGGTAGAGCCACAAGTGCAACCATCGAGGCCAAGCAAGGAGCCACATCTAAACGTGAGAACAAGACCCTTTCTCCAGTTTTTCACTAGAACAAGGAAGAGGAAATTGTAAATCTTGTAATTTGTAACTTGCCTAGATATGCAATTGATGATGATGATTTTCAAAGGCAATCATCATAAATTCATAATAGTCATCAGCCAGCTATGTATCCGCATGCTGATGCAATTTCATGCTCTATTTGTATTCAAATCTAAAAGAAAGCACTTCTCAAACATTTTATAGACTCATTGGATACATTTTGAGACTGAATTTTGCATAAAATTTGTGTTTTAAAAGAAATTTAAGTCTTTTTTTAAGTTGCTGAGTTTTTGCCGGGTTGGAAATTTTTGGTCTGCTAAGTTCAAGTCAAGTCCAAGTTCGCGAAATATGGTTTACACTACATGTGGATTTTTAGAGAGTTAATCATACATTCAAAGACAAACTCCTTGACATGCAACAATCTTTTATTAACCAGCTCAGTTAGTAATACAGTTCAAACATGTACTTACTGCATTTTATGTTAAGAGAAGTTTTGGATTGACCCAGAAAGTGTTCAACATGTCTATCTGATTCGATACCTTCTAATAATCCTAACAACCAAAACTTGAAATGACTTTCTTTTCTCAGCATTATGTACTATGACAATAATGAATTTGGAATTCAAGCAAAAGAGAACCTGCAATGTTTCATTTCAAAGTACAATAAGATAGATTTGTATGTTTTTAACATTTGAGTCCTTATGCTCATTTGCAGCTCTTCACCAGTGACTGAGCATTTATTGTTGAATATAAAGACAAGGCATATTTGACTTACTTAAATTTTACTTTAATATCAAATAGCCATCTTGCTCACAATTGAAAGATTCCTAGCTATTCTCATCATATGGATTGTATGGTTTTAATGTTTTAGTCCTTAGGCTCATTTGCAGCTCTTCGCCAGTGACTGAGCATTTATTGTTGAATAACTGGACCTTCTAAAGACAAGGCATATTTGACTTACTTAAATTTTACTTTAATATCAAATAGCCTTCTTGCTCACAATTGAAAGATTCCTAGCTATTCCCATCATATGGTTGATAGAGTTGATTTTCCTCATACCATATTCACTTGCCATAAATACTGCATCATGTTCTCTGGGTTTAGAAGATATTTTTAAACGATCTTTCAGCTAATGTATACTGTTTAAGTTACTAAGTATGTAATGTCCCCTTTTTTGAAATAGGATCTAATAATAAATAATAATAATAAAATCAAAATATAAAAAAAAAATGATATAATTAAAATTTAATTAATTAATTAAGTTTAATGAATAGTCAAAAGGCATGAAGTGAAGAGTTGTGACTCCCTCAAACATGAGATATAAAAGGGAGAAGAGTTCAAAAAGGAGGAGGGGAGCATGGGAACCAAGGAGGGATTAATAGAAGAAGAAAGGAATGGGAAGACAATGAGGAAGTGACTCTTTCAAAGGGCAGAAATTATGAAAGGTTGTACTCTTTCAAAGGGTGGTAATCGTGAAAGGTTGTGACTCTTGCAAAGGGTAGACATGATGAAGTGGTGGGACTTCTCCCTTACATTGGAAGATATAAAGGGGAGAAGGTTTCATTTAAGGAGGACATGGAAGAGAGATCAATTTGGAAAAAAATGATTTATTAATCTCAAAAGGGCAGCAATGAAGGGTGGTGACTCAATTTTTATGAAAAGTGGTGACTCTTTCACCAATAAAGTATAAAGGAGAAATCATTCAGAGCATTCAAGGATCACTTATCAATCATCACTCACCAATGCATCAAATTGGCACTCATTCAATCATCCCTCATGAATCCATTAAATCAATCATCAATTATCAAATCAAGCAAACAATCAATCAGCATATCATCATCATAAATTATCAATTCATTCAATCAAATCAAACATACAAACATCCATCATTCAAACATCAACTATCCAAGCATCAACCATTCTAGCCTCAAATCATTCAAATATCAATCATTAAGACAATCATTCAAATATCAATCACTAAGACATCAATCATCAAAGGAGATCAGAAAATAAATAAACATCTGTATTCAGAAAGGCAGCAGCCATTGAATATAATAAGTGATTGGTATGCATCATGATGGAGTATAATGTTTTTATATATATAATCTCTTATGTATCTTTAACCTAGTCACTAATGGGAATTGCTAATCTATTTAAGGCTCTTATAATGATTGATTTAATCTATTGGTTTTCCTATAAGCAATCAGGCATGGATTTTCAAGGGAACACGATTGGGAGAGGCAGCAGACCGGTTCCACAATATAAATAGACCACTCCATGTTGGATGGTAATGAAAGTTCCTGCCACTTGGGGCCAAGGGGTGATTGCCACGCTCTTGGGCTTAATTGTGATGAACATTCCCCGTGTTCCACAACATAAGTAGACCACCCCATGTTGGATGGTAACAAAAGTTCCTGCCACTTGGGGCCAAGGGGTGATTGCCACTCTCTTGGGATTAGTTGTGAAGAACAGTCTCCACCACGTAAGTAGACCACCTCATGTTGGATGGTAATGAAAGTTCCTGCCACTTGGGGCCAAGAGGTGATTGCCACGCTCTTGGGCTTAATTGTGATGAATAGACTCCGAGCATCCTACCATGCTTTCCTTTCCCATCCTTTCTATGATTGGTTATGGGGAATGAAACTATAGATTAGACCTAATGTGGCAATGTTATTATATTAATTGTTCATTTACTCTTAAGTTCAATAACTTTTATATGATTTAATTTTAGAACACTATTTGTAAACAAATTATATTGTTGGAATTGTTACTTTTTGGGCAAATTCAGGCATACCCCAACTAGGGGACATTACAAAGTATGTCAGTTCTGATTATGATCTCAAACAAGCACTTTTAGGACAACCCAAAAAATGCAAGTTGCTTCCAGTGCTCAGGATTTTAAAGCATAAAATGAAAGGAAATGTATAGGAAAGTCTCGCAGGACTTATTTTACAGATTGCCAACATAAATCATGTCAAACGTGGAAAAGTCACAAAGGCAATGATCTTAACACAATCATTTATCTTATGTGCGCTGTTCATAACTCGTTATGACCATGATCTAGAACAGGCATTGTTTGCACTATCTGAAACTTGCAAGCAGCTGCCAGTTCTCAGGATTTAACAACATAAGCAATGGAAAATTGTGTAAACCAGGCCTTCAGTTAAAATCTGAAAGTCTCATGAATCTTATCTCAAGATAATCATTTATCTGATAACACTATTGTAACATGTTTATAATAATTATTAACTATGATCTCAAATGAGCATTTTTTACCACCTCACAGATGTTCACAAAAGATAAGGAAATTGTGATTAGTAGAGTCTCACCAAACTTATTTTGTCAACTTCCAGCATTTGATGAAAGTACTGTTAAGATATTAGAAGAACTCTATTATAGTATATTAGATGTGATCATGATCCTATATTATCAAATTTCAGCTTTTGGCGAAAGAAGTGATAAGCCGTGAGAAAAACTCTGTTATATTTTATTCGATATGATCATGATCATATTTGCAATGTTTTATGGTTCTTGGGTTTAGCAGTATAAAAAGAACAAAATGATGTAAAGCAGAGTCACACAAAACCTAAGGATTGACACCAGAGACAAGCCAATATGAACCCTCTTTGGGTGTGCACTGTTCAATATTACTGTGTGAGTATGTACCACATGCCAAGAATTGACCAAGAAACAAGTATCAAGGTGAAAAATGCCATTTGATAGCAAATCTTATCTATTGGGAAGCAAGTGTCAGGGTACAAGTCCCCAACCGGGAATAAAGCTTGTCAATTGAAATTTGAAAAACAAACATCCAGAAACAAGCCCCTAGGTTTTCACATTACAATAAAGTAGCAGGAACGGACCAAAACAAAATGCACACAAATAGGGTTCAATTTAATAATGAATGGAAATTGGCTTCCCAATCAACTACCTATTTAGACAAATATATATTCAGTAAACACCGGCCAAAAGAATTCATTAGACACCAAAAGATACGGGTGTATTGAAAGAATCCATTTAAGCCTGACAAAGTTTGAAACTTAGCAGAATGAAAATAAAAGGCAACAAAGTCTGAAGGAGTTGTATTATAATGGTAACGGGGCTACTCTTAAGTCTGTGACATGGGTCAAATAAAACAGGCCATTTCATGATAACATGTGCCAGGCTTTGTGTACAAATGGACTTCCACATGAGTTAATTATAGAATGAAATGTCTCAATATGGCACCAGAGCATTGAAGATGAGAATGTGTAATGTCCCCTTTTCCTAGGCAGTGGTCAGATGCAGTGGTTAGTCTACTAACTGGTCCCCGTAGACTAACAGGGTGTTCAGAGGACCCTTTGGTGTTTATTTCAGTATTCTTCAGCTTAGTGTCCAAATTAATTTGTGGTGCGCCTTCTGAGGCCATTCAGGACCATTTGATGCACACTTACTATTTTGAGTAAGTCACTTGGGCATTGGGTCCAACCTTACTATTTATAGTAAGTCATTCTGATGAGCAGAGGAAGCAGTGGGTAACCTCATGGTATTGACAGAATCAGTTAAATGTTGATATTTATGGAGTTATGATTTATTGATTATTATTGAAGTGTTAACTTTAATAATAATT
This sequence comes from Sequoia sempervirens, assembly GCA_007258455.2. Taxonomy (NCBI): domain Eukaryota; kingdom Viridiplantae; phylum Streptophyta; class Pinopsida; order Cupressales; family Cupressaceae; genus Sequoia; species Sequoia sempervirens. The sequence goes on from VDFB02138249.1 coordinate 19,025, forward strand.
AAATATTAAGTGAATATCATTAATGATATTAATGACTTCTATATTATATGATTTTATTATATCATGAGGTCAATTAAATAAGTCATAAAAAGGGACTTTATTAAAAGGGGATTTAAATGATTTAAAAGAATACTTTATTTTATAAAGTATTGTGCCCAATTAAATTAAATATTAAAGGGAGTCATAAGGCGGGGAAAGTAAATGAAATGAAAGTTAATTAAATAAAATGAAAGTCAAATACAAATTGAGAATTATAAAAGGGCATTTGAAGCTCATTTCATCATTATTATTCATTTATTGTTGAAGAAGAAGAATTTGGCTAAGGGTTTTACTGAAGACTGGAGAGTATGAAAATCTCAAACTTTTTGAGGACGTCACCCCTCAGGAAGAATAGTTTGCAGACAATTCCATTGCAGGAATTGTGCTTGTACTTCAACGAATCTACAGGAAAGATTCAATTCAGGTTTGAAGATTGATCAAGGGTTTGATAAATTACGACATATCAGATATAAGGGTTTCTTGAATATCACACCATTAATTCCCTCTTAAGTTCTGAAGATTTAGATTATTGTCCAGTTCGGAGGGATTGTTATTATTACTGATTTCGGGTTTAGTGATTTCTTATAGCTGGACGTCTGCTGTTGAAGTTTTGGTTTCCTTTCAGTTTGGACGTAGGTTTTGAAGGGATATAGCTGTTGTGACCTTGAATTCATTCCAGAAGTTGGTAATCAATGCTGCAACTGTGTTTCAGAAATTTCTGAGTATTCCAAACGCTACCATAACAGTCTAGAGTTGCACTATGTCCAGGTTCTTGAATAATCTGATCACATTACTTCTGCTGTTCATAAATCTGAGTTCTGAGACTACATACACATTACACTTTTTTTGAATACCTCAGATTGAAAAGGAGTTGTTGCTGATTCATCTTGGGCAGTTCTAAGGCAAGTTCAATGCATCTTCAGGGTTAGGCGAATGAGTTACAGGTCTGAGATAGTTTATGCTACATCTCCCATTCCTCTTCATACTCAGAAATTATTATTTGTAAACCTCTGTTAGTGCTGATATATTAAGAACTGAGAGAAGCCGAGCTGCTGTTAGCATTATTTGTTATTATTCATTTGCTGTTATCATTTCTGAATGTTATTATAAGCTGCAAATCTGAGTATCGTTTGGCTGTAGCTTGCAATTATTTCCATGTTTATGTCTCAGTCATATGTCAATTGAATGAGGATTAAAAATCTTTGATTTCCTGAGTGAATCTATTTGGAATTTCAAGTATGGATGACCTACAATTAGTTTCAGACTTTATCATGTGATTTGTTTGACAAAATGTCCAATCTGCCAAACTGAGACAAATCGGAGAAAATCGGAATAGAGATCGTTCCATTTGGGGTGGAACATTTCAGAATGTTACTTTCAGTTGCAAGAACTGCTTTAAATATGGCCATTACCTTGGAAATCTCGTTGCAAAATGCATACACAATAAAAGCTTAAAAAAACAATGCAGCAGATACCAACGATAGTTTCCATCATGTCAGAAGAAGGGGGAAACAAAAGGCTACCTGGTGGAAGAATGCTTCCATAAACCACATAGTAGTGATGCTTCTTCCTAATACTCTAAGACTCAGGACAGGAAAAACTCAACTTACTAAAATTCCATGGACAATGTGAAGTGCAAACCTAATGGCTCAAGAATTGCTTTTCAGGAGCAGGAATCCATGAAGCTGATTCCATTGGCTACTGATAAACGGGCAGGATGTGTAACACAATCGTTTTCTGAAGGGAAAAAGCAAAAAAACAACTAGCAAAGGTCCACCTCCTCTTGAGACAAAGAACCAGAACAATTACAGGTATAACAACATATTTTTAGGGCAGGATAAGAATTACTTGGCAGATGTTATTTTATTTTGTTATTAAAATGGTTCATACAAGATATCCACTATGGTGGTGGGATTCGGCTTGTTTCTAACTTTCTTTGTAATTCATCCTCTGATATTTTGATATTTTAATGAACTTTTTAACCCTGATAGAAAAAAGAGCACCGGGTAGTCAAAGGAACATACCTCCAGCTAATATGGGACAAGGATGCAATATAATGATTACAGAGAACATTCAAGTAAGTCCTATCTAAAAAAATTTAAAATGTGGTCCAAGCTTATCAGTTAGATATCGTACATCTCAGCAGCCTACATGTATAACGTTATCAGACAGCATAGGAATTTGTTGCATTAGAATGTTAAGGAGATTGACTCCTTAGCATATTTTTATGCTTTAGGCAAAACACTTCCTAGTTTCCTGCTTTAATTTTACTGAGATAAACCAGGCATTCCCTCTGCGTACTTATAAACTATGAACTTCTCATTTGTAGCACTGGTCAGCGCCTCTTTTAATGGCATTTTTTTACACCAATAGGATAATTTTTCACCATTCTTTTTGAAATCAGATTTTACCAATAAATTAAATTTTAAAAATATGTTTCTAATTCATATCAAACGCACATAATCTTGTTAGAATCACCAAACTCAAAACATATAGTACCGGTAGTACATGCTATGTTCTTTCGTAAATTATACACATCTTTCTAAGTTTTGCGACAGGAAAACATTCAATTCTTGTGCAAAATTTATATTCACTAAAATTTTACCCACCATTGACCATTCTTGGTCAAGTAAATTAAATCTAGAGGCGGCGCACAATCTCATTCAAGATTTCCTAAAAAGCATAAAGAATAAAGAATGGAAGAGACTAACCAAAAACGCAGCGGTTGTGGGGTATAGACATAATTGGCTCCTGCCTTTTCCGTGACCGTACACAAATCACAATCCACGATACCCTTGCTCTTCGCTTGCTTCTGCATATACCGTGACCAACTCTTCCTTCCTCTTAAAAGTCAGAAATAACAGGATTTATGGAGTTTTTTAGGGTTTTCATGCCAAAATACAGGAGACGGGAAGAGAACGGTAGCAGGAAAGAATTTTAACATTTTAGCCAGGTTGAATGTCAATCTTTCGCGGGCTCATCCTTCCCGCTAATTTGGCCCTCTTCACTTAAACGAAAGAAATGGGAAAATGATGAAAAGGAGGAATCTCCGCTGCAATGCAATCTTACAACTGTCGGGTTATTTTCTAAATAGGAAGTATGATTTCGAGTAATTGATACTGTAATTCTTCGAATTTTTAAGTCAAATAAACAGTTTGAAGCTTTGTTTAGTAACTGGAATTTTTTCAGTTTTCTTTTATTTTACGTCTTATTTTAGTTTTTTCAAGCTCGGCTTTTATTGGTGCATATGAAAACCACTATCGTATTTGATTAATTTAGATGTGTGTATAGGGGAGAAGACCCAGTAGCCGCCCGCCATTGAATAACCGCCACCTCCATGTTCACTTAACCCCCAAAAAAAAATTTGACTTTGATCCATTAAAAAACTTTATGTTATTGAATAACTAATTACAAAAACACCAATAGCCGCTCATTAAGTGCTAAAGTGACTGATTTAAGTGGATTTTAAGTGCTAAAACAGCTATAATTGATTGAAATTATAGCGAGCGGCTACTGGGACAGCCCTCTAAAAGGTGACTTTTTTACCTCCGCGCGCATATCCAATGCTCCCGCACTCAATCGAATTGCCCAGAAGCTGAAACCTTAGTTATAAGCACTTAACTCATGTGCGAAAAAAACCCATAAATTTTTTTTCCGATTCAACATACGGTTTGAATTCTACGGTTGCGCGAAGTTAGCCGGCTACTGGTCTTCTCCTATAAGTCATTTTTCAAAAGTTATTATTAATGGTGAGTTTTATAGGGCCACATTTTTGAAGAAGATAATTTTAATAAAGTTAAAGAAGTGAAAAGGTTGGAAATTTTCAAGCAACCATTAAAAAGTGAAGAGGTAGGAAAGGAAGGGTATCGCAAGAGGATTGGGAGATGAGGGAAGAGAGCAATTGATGTTCATTAATTTTTTTACATGGTGTAAATGATTATTCATGTGTAATTATGTGTAATTCATATTTCTATGTATTAGTTTAACATAAGCTTGGCTTGCATTATCTTTTGTGTGTACATCACAACATTAAGATGGTTTGTGTCTGGATGGTACACTCTCATAGAAAAGCTTCATGCACATCTATACAAGCACCATTTTCAATAGGTATGTAAAACAACAAGATAGTTGTGCATGTACTCTTTAATAATGTCATGCAATAAGATTTTGCACTTCACTTTGACAATATTGTTATCAACCCTTACATAAACCTTTTGACCTTATGTGTGACTTGTGCATGGAAAGCATATGCACCTACACCAATACAGTCAATTAAAATCCATATTCAAAGGAAAGAGGTGCAAAATATGCTACACTAGAGGAAGGACCTAGTGGTTGTGCACCCTAACTTAAGCCTTCTAATTATCCTGTGGAAATTTCAAATCACTCCCAATTTTTGACAAGCTTACTTGGCAAGTCCCCTACTTATAACTAAGGTTTCAGGCCACTCCAACAGCATGCTTTTTGTCAAGTTGTCCAAAAAGGCCCAAAAAAAAAGTGAGACCAATACTTGTGAATTCACAGCATGTTTTATTGAGCGCTGATGTGGAATCACATGATTGGTTGCTTTTTAGATCAAAGGAATACATTTTGTTTAATTATGGGTAGTCATCATCAACACTAACAACTTTGAAGTCACAACTATTGGTCCAATATTGATAAAAACATTGGGCATTATATAAACAACTACTATCACAACTATTGAAACATGCTCAGTGGGTCCTCTCCCTAATCTATGAGAGGACATATGTGTGAAAATTAAACTTATCACATAGTTACAAGGAAATAAGCATAAAAGCAATATGCCACAATATAGTGACTTACATGGAGAAAACCCCTTTCAAGAGAAAAACTTCACATGCCAGAGCAATTGTATTATTCAATAATCAAATGTTACAATACACTTGTGGATTCTAAGCATTTACAAGAGTATCACCAATTAGATATCTAAAATACTTCTGCCAACATAACAATACTTATAAAATTCGCTATCAAAACCTCCATCTCAAGCACCTAATAAATAAGAGATGCAATATATGAAACCATCAAATGGTAATTAAGAAACCATGAGTTAAAACCACCCAAAATGTGGTGCCCAAATCCCTAAGTAAGAATCCAATTCCCAAATCCCAAGATGAGTCCATGAGCTAAAGATAACATATTCCTTTCACCTGCTATAAGTTTGTCATAATCTACTCACCAACTCAAGAACTTCATTTCGGCTCCATTATCCCCATTCAAATATATCTTATGACATATCATAACACACATCATAAGCTAGTCAGCAAGTGTAATTCCCTCTTACAACTCTTTAATGTATCATAGATGTTTTTTACATTTCTAATGTAGGAGGCCCAACTTCTAGAGGCCATAACTTTTAATCCAAGAGGCTAATTAGGCTTAATTTTTTAAAAAAAAATTGGAGGTAGAAGAGATCTACATATTGAGCATCCAAAAATGGATGCCAACAACCCAAAACCTATATAGCCTATAAACTGATCTTTTTTTTATTTTATACCTTTAAAATTCACATTTTTCATAATCTTAACACCTTTCCTAACATGCTTGCATCTAACACTTAGTTGTGTCTACGCCATATTATCATGTCAAATAACCAACACCATGCGGATCAAGCAATTGACACAACTTTGGTTGAGAAGTGCACAATATGTGCATGACACCTATCAATATATTGTGAAAGGTTTATTCAATGGCCTATTGTATAAATACATCTCATTATAAATTATATAAACTAATCTTTCAACTAGCAAGCCCAATCACATCATTCAACCTATTTTGGTTGTACTCTAGGATTTCTCTAGAAAATCAAATAGATGTGTCTCATTATCTATGAAAGGAAATTTATAACCATAATAAACTATTTTCGCATAACCCCATAAGAGAAAAATATGCAAACAAGTATTTTTGAATCTACAATGTAAAAGAATAGACAAACATACCATAAAGATTGTTGGAAATCCAAGGTAAAACTTGCATCAATAGAACTTAATAAAGTGGTTTGCAAATCTGAAAATTTATGTTTACAAGATTGCCAATAATATATTATGTGATTAACAATTCCATACATGAAAGAAAAAATAGCAATACCACAAGTTGAGATCCACAAGTGACATAAGATATATGTGGAGAAACCCTTGCGGGAAAAAACTCCATACCCAAAGAGATCCAATCTTTGTATTAATCTTCAAATGAGATACAATAATACAACACTTCTCTCTAAATTTTGGCAACACTTTGTTACTTTGACAACTTGCAAAACAAACTCTACAACCACTGTCTCACCGCTCCAATATATAGAAGTTTGTGGGAGAGAATACCACACATGGTATCCCAAAACAACAAGCAAAACCACCTGGAAAAACCCACACCCCCTTAGTGGATAGCCCATAAACATGGTGAAAATTACTGAATGATAGCATGGTCTTCACATGGGCACCTAACCCATAGCCAATGAAAATTGGTCACTACCAAGTGCTCCATAACTCTTTGATGGCTCCAATAGCTTCATGCAAGAACATGCACTGACATGCAAACTTGGGCACCCCACCATGTAAAACATGTAAATAACATGCAAGGACATGCATTACAAAGTGGTCCCCAACAAAAAGTTGGACGCCCAGAGGAAATATGCTCTCAAGATGCTTTGTAACCGTCACCATAGTGGGCCCACCTCTTTGAATGTAATTACAATTTATCATAGAAAAATAAATAATAAATATTTTGCCACTCATGTCCTCTAAAACGCTTTCCAAATAACATGGAGACACATAATTATCAACTTAGGATAGCAATTATTATATCACCTATCCTAACATTCTCCCACTTGACATTATACATTGCAATTACATCCATGAGATACAAATAAAACATATAATCATGTATAGTGATCAAGGCCCATGGTCTTCCTACACCAAGAGAACTTATTTGTGTTCACTAAATTCATGAGAGAATCTACAACATTATCTAAAGTGCCAACCTTCTCAATCAAGACTTTACCATTCTCAACCATTTCTCACACAAAGTGATGTTGAACATCCACATGCTTAGTACAAGCATGATACATAGGATTTTTGGCTAAACATATGGCACTCCAAATGTCACATCCAATCCTTACTATCCTACAATCAAAACCAATACCATTACCAAGTCTATGTAACCAAACCGCCTCCTTAGAGACATGTGTAGTAACCATATAGTCTGCTTTGGTGGTGGAAAATACAAGTATAGGCTGCCTCTTACTCATCCAACTCATTGTACCTCCTAACAAAGTAAAAACATAGCCACTAGTGGACCTTGGACTATCCAAGTCACCTGCCCAATCTGTATCAACAAAACCTTGTATGTTGATCTATAATTAAAGGGGTACAAATAATTTGTACTTTACTTCTAATTACATATTTTATCCCCATCGCAAATAAAATTGTGTGGTTATGTTTATTTAACCTTTGAAATTATCAAAATGGAGCTCACTTAATCCTTAACACAATTTAATTACTTTCACTAATCTTGTAAATGTCATAATTAGAACTCAAAAGGAATCAAATATTGAAAGAAATGAAAGAGAATTAGAAAACAGGAAAAGGAGGAGAGAGATCACAAGCTTGATAACAAAGTTTGTTCAATATGAGCTACGTCTCTGGGTCCGCTTCTCAATGTTGGACCGCTTTATTAATGATGCCAAGCTTTAACATGCTTTTTTTACATCATCCAAGCTTTAGACCTGCATTGCAATTTCTCTCATAGTCTCTCTCAACACCTAAGACTCTTTTGCATTCTTCTTTACTTGTGTCCAAGGGATTGGCTTCAAACGCCTTTCAATCCCAATTACACTCAAATGATTACAAAATACAAAGTCTCTATGCATACATCTACCTCCAAAAAAATTCTCTCAACACTCCTCACTTCGTCTCCCAACTCTAAATTCTCACCCCTCTTTTATACATAAAATTTTGCCCGTTATGGTTAAAAACCATAAGATTTACAAAATCACCCATATCCTCTTTTACAAGTAAATATCTTTGAAAAATCCCCCATTTACAATAGGAAAATCTCATAAATCATTTAAAATATTATCTAAGCCCTTTAATTATATTATGTAAACATGCTTTAGTATTCTAAAGGATTAGGCCCTTATTTCACTACAGCACAACAGGCAATTAGCGCCTAAAATAGCTCCAAAATTTAGTGCATTTGAGTTCATCAATTGGACACATCTCACGGCTCAAAAGCCAACACTAAATGGCTTGTTCACTTCGGCGTCGGATTTTGCGTCAGGTTTAGCGCCTGGTTTAGCGCCAACTTTTGAAGCTTCTAGTTTTACTTTCTCCAAAGTTTATACGGTTTTGCTTGTTTTTTGAGTTTTAATTCAATTTTGCTTCCAATTTTGCTTCTGATATAATGTCGCTTGTTGCATCTAGCTTTGCTTCCATTTTTGTGTCTTTTGTTGCTTCTAATATGGCTTCTATTATTGCATCTTTTGTTGCTTCTAAAATTGCTTCCATTATTATGTCTTTGTTTTCTACCTGAATTGCTTTTGTTTTTGCTTCCTAGATAACACCAAGTTTTGCTTCTAAGATTGCTTCTAGTTTGACTTCCATTATTGCTTCTTTTTTTGCTTCTAAAAATGCTTCTTGTTTTGCTTTCATTTTATTAATTTAATATGTTTTATTTCAAATTTAATTAGTTAAATATATCATGCCTCTTAAATAACTCATGCAGTTATAGAGTAAATGAATTTAATTGTATTTGCTCATATGATTAAATAACAAGATAATTATTATAACATGATCATTTATGAATTCAAAACCAAGTGAGTCCAGATATTCCGATTAGATCAAGGAACATGTCAAAATGATTCAAATAAATAATATGGTATTGCAGGCTGTGAAAATGATACATATGATAGTAACCATGAAAAGAGACATCATAAAGATATATCAACAATGATCCATGATGCAATCTATATGATCATGAATGTCACTGGCTACTACCAGCAACTGCTTCTCATCATCATCATCACCATCGTGATCATCATCGTCGTCATCATCATCGTCATCATCATAGTCATCAACCTCGTTTTTACGTATCTGTGTCATCATCATCCTCTACCATGTGATTTGTACGGGAAACCAACATATTCTGGATCTATATCAGGGATCATCTTGATCTTCACGAAGACGGAGGTGTTCTACAAAAAAAAACATTTAAAATGAAAAGTTATATTATTTCATGTAATAATTTATTTTTCTGTTATATATCTAATATTACAACATATGAAACGAAACCATAATCATATTACATCATATCAAAGTGCACATACCATAATAAAATTTGAAAAAAATTACAGCTAATATGCCATTCCAATGATCTTAAACATGCAACAATTCTAATAAATGTTAGTAAAATATTCCAGCATTTGGTGGAAGAGGAAGAAAGATGACTGGAACTCTGGAGGCCCGCCATAATGGATTTCGGTATTAACCATGAGAGCAGAAGAGAGAGTTGATATCATGTATCAAAACATTAACTATGCATTCTTCCAGCCAGTGGAGAAGGAGATGATTACTTTGCTTCATTTTCATTTGCATAACCATACCATGGTGTGAACCAAAAAGACCAAGGATGTCCAGTTTTATGTGGAGGTAATGGATGTGGTCCAAAATTTATGAGGGGCAAAAAGGTCAATGTATGATCCTAATGAAATTGAGGAAGAATAGGAAGAGAGGGATAGGAAAAATAAATTCAATGCAGAGTTTCAAGGATTTGTCAAGTAAGTAACAGAGCTATGGGAGCAGCCTCATCTAAAATATTTTGAACTAGAGTTTGATATACCATTTAGAGAGCTTGGTTTTCATGGAGTTCCTTTCAAAACATCTACTTTTATTGTTCCTACAGTAAATTGTTTGGTAGAGTTGATGGAATTACCTTTCTTAGTAATAACTATTAGTGAGATTGAGATTGTTAACCTTGAGAGAGTAGGACTTGGGGAAAAGGCATTTGATATGGCTATTGTTTTCATCATATACAACCATTGCAAGAAAAGTTAAGCTAGCATCAAATAACCAACAATTTTGAAAATAACATGAAAACTTTTAGTTGTTGCTATGTCAGGAATAAAATAAAAGGAAACAATGTTCCTTCTAGTGGCTTGATGATTACAAAAGGGGATTCATTTAATTTCAGTGGATTAAAAAGAAAATTAAAAGTAGTTGATTCATATAATATATGTACATTAAATAGTTTATGGTGCAAAATTATTTCTAATGCCTTTTATAGCTAAATGCTACACTCATTTCAATCATCAAGAAAATGCATCCCACCTGGAGTTTGTGTGACATTGTTTTTTCCCTAAAATCCTTTTCAAAATCATCACCCTCAGCTTGATTTAGGATAAAACATCAATAATGAGCAAATTAACAAAAAATCAAAAGTGAATAATACATAATCTATGTTGTAAAGTTAAAAAGTCCTACAAAAATACATATAAAACTCCAAAACATTTTCCGTTTGTTCTCTAAAGTTTAGTCTAATCAACCAAAGCAAGAAACATATATCTTATTACTATTTAAATCAAAAGAAGATATCTGATATACAATTCAAAACATCAACATATGAGCTAATTTGTTAAAGTACATGTTCTCCTCCAACATCCTATAAATTTGATTTTAAAAAGCACGTTATCAACATCCAACTAAGATTGGAATTCATAAATAATAGCATAAGATTCAAAAAGACAGATAAAGTGCAGAGGAATGAATTTCTTCTTCCAGACCTTACTATCATCAATCAACTCAACAAGTTCAGACGTTTTCTTCAAGCTTAGGTCTGCTAGCAATTGAATCTGAATTTGAACAATCATCAACACTTTAGAATCTTGTCATACTAAAATATTTTAGATAGGTGAGAAGCAACCAATGTTATCCTCCTTATGTCAAGACTAAAAACAGCTGTGAAACTCCATATCATAGGAAAATGAATTGAAAAGTCTTGTGAATGCAGCATTGGTTACCTCAAATTGAGGCATATTTCAATTTGCATCAAATGAATGAAGAACAACAAATCACTTTTGCAAGTTTGAACTTGGCTAGTCATGCATTAAAAGTTATATTCATTCATTGGCTATGAGAAAACCAACATATTCTAAATGTGATGAATTTGAGAATCTGATTAAGAAACACTTTTATTCTATTTGCTATGAATGAAAAAGATCAATTGACCAGCAGCACAAACAAAGGCCAATGTGCAGCATTATACATATGAAATTCACAATAAGATTGTCCAAATGGGCGAGATTGTCATAGAAATTTGATTTTGTGGTTTAGTCAGGTTGAAGATTGACTAATATACTCTGCAGCCACATTGCCTCACATCTTGTAGTCATAGTTGCCTTATATTTTGCCTTAGTGGAAGATAAGACAACCGATTATATGGTGTAGCTTCCTCTGCAAAGAAAATACTTTTGAACCAAGAGTAAAAATATATCTTGTTGTAGACTTCCTAGTATCGATGGATCCAACCCAATTGGATTCAATATTGCAATCTACAAATCTCCAATATAGAATTTCAAAGTTAAGGTTTCCTTTGTCATATCAAAGAATTGATTTTGCAACTTTCCAATGCTCTCATTATATTTGTTTGTTACCCTAACTAGAGGTGCTTTGTATTTTACCTTCAGAATAATCATCTCGAGACATCAAGATTTTTAGGGTCTTAGGAATGTTAGAGTAATAAGTTATTATGCTTAATTAATTATATCATACTGGTTAATTAATTAATTCACTTATTCCTTTAGTTGCTTAAGCTAAACTTAGGCACATTAATAATTGATTAATTATTAAGTGTGCACACTAGGGTTTCATTTAGGGTTTCCCTTTTAGGGTTTCTTGATCTCCTTCATAAGGATTGATCTCTTTGTAATAATTGATTCTCTTTAATGCATTTTTACTTTGAAGGTTTACAGAACATCTTCTTTGGTTCTGCATATCTTTTGCATGTGACAGGTGATTGCATGTAGGTGATCTTGGTTT
>VDFB02138250.1:0-22230 GCA_007258455.2 Sequoia sempervirens
TTGATGAATGTTGTTGATTCTTTAACTAAGCCTATGAGCACAAAGAAGTTCAAATGGTGTTCAGATTTAATGGGCCTTTCTGCCCCTGGCAATTAAGAGATGATGTTTACACCACCTTGTTGCTCTTAAAAGGTGTTTGACAAGTGGGAGATTTGTTGGGAAAATATATCTCAACCTTTCAATTACATAAATTATTGTTGATATGTTTGTGACAAGGGGGCACATGGGGTTTCCCCACTGCGAGAGGTCTAGGGGGATCATGCCCTTGGTGGGGGTTTAGGGGTAGCGCCCCTAAAAGGAAAAAAATATTTATATTTTATTATTTTAAATCTGGACCATTCATCATTAGGTCTTAGATCTCATGACCGGTATTTTATTAGCTTGAATCACCATAGAAGGAAATCCTATTTTATGAGGGAATTGTATTATAGATGTGTATTGTGATATATTTTCAGAGTTTGATAGCAATAATGTTGACTTTGAATCTTTGGTTGGTGATACTCCTGTGAGAAGCTTGCTCTGTAAGTATATTGTAATCTTTGTGATTTTTTAATAATATATTGGGTAGCTTTTGGATTGTGGGATTTTTTCCTTGAAAGGACCTTTTCCCCATGTAAATCACTATGTTGTGGTATGCATGATATTTATGTTTATTTTCTATTTAATTTTTTGTAACTATTAAAGATCGATAAAGTTTTGCATTATCCTCCTCTCAAGATTAGTGTAGGAAGTTGTTCTACTATCTTAGCTTCCTTACAACATTGACATTAAGCAAAGGTTTCTTTGATTCTTTTTTTATATTTGAAGGATAATATCTAATACCTCTTCTTGTTTCTTGTTTAATAAGCTCTATAAGAAAACAAATACCTTGTTCTTTCACTCCACATCCTTTTTCACTATAGCCAAATTGTTTCAAGATTTGGGACCCTCTTCCATAAATTTCTTGTTCGATGTTGTGGTTGTTGCTAATATGTGGTTTTCATTGATTTCAACACTATTAGCATTAATGTCATTAGAGGTTGTATATGTTGATGATATTGAGAAAATTGTAATGGAATAAGTTGCAGGTTGTTAGTGGTGAAGTGAAGTTCAATTTTTTGGTGAGTTCAATATGTTGATGATAAGAGGTTGTGGACTAAAGGGTTTTTTGCTGAGTGTATCTAGTTTATCCACATCGAGTTTCAGAGATCCACATGAAGATTTGATCAAGTTATGAAGATTTATATTTTGACAATTTTTCTATTACTTTAGTTGGTGTTCCTGATTGAAGATAATGTGATTTCATCTAGTTCAATTGTTTTGGATAATTCTCTGGTGATTCGTGATGTTTTTGGATGTTTCTAGATCATTCTCTATCTTTTTTTCACATCTGCATTGACTGTTGTGCTCGTGGTTGGTAATTTTCTTTTGTGTGTTCATTTTTTCATGTTCTTGGCTGGCATGGTGTTTGTAGCATGTTTTCGATCTTTGAGGAGCAATTAAATGAAGTGTTTTCATTTTGGAGATGTTGATTTGGGTCTTCAATAAGTTGTGGCTAACCTTGGTTGATTCACATAAATAATTGTTTTTGATTTGAGACAATAGTTTGTATTCATTTTATTATTTTATTGAGGCCGTCATGTAGCGATGTAATTTCTTGTTGTGGATATATAAGAGCGATTTTTTATTTAATTTGGATGTATGCTCGAGAATGCTCATGTCTGTGTATGTGCAAACAATGTTCTAAATGATTCGAAGGCAGAGAAAAGTGTGAAGAAGAGTAAAGAAGAGTGAAGAAGTGTTCATATGCTTAACCAAAACTATGATCAGGCATTAGCAGATGTTATTTTGTCAATTCAAATCCCTACAGATGTAATTTGAATCTTTCTATAAGACATTGTGTCTTCCTTTGGGTTGCGAGATTTGTTGTAATTCAGTAGTGAGCTCTAGGTAGTGTTCCTAAGTGCATGTGCATTCCCCATTTCATTTTTTATACTTTTAACAGGGTATAATCTTGTGGAATAACCTCCACCATGGTTTTTCCCCTAACAAGGTTTCCACATAAAAAATCTTGGTTTTATGTGTGTTTCTGATGTGTTAATGACTTATGCTTTCACTGTTATTAATTAGATATGAGAATAAGGTTAATAATTTGAATAGTTTTTAAATTTTTCAGACAACTGATTCACCCCCCTCTTGGTTGTCTGCCCTTTTGTTGCCAACATTGCTTCCATTAATTTTGATTAAGGTGGTTTTTCATAATCACTTTCATCATAAGTAGATGTGCAACTCATGTTTTTTTCCATGTTAGAAGTTGTGGAATCAGATGTTTTTGATGATTCAGTGATAGATGGTGTTGATACCATTGCAACTTATTTCTCTTTTTCTGATTTTGATTTTGTAATCTCATATTCCCCCATGAATGTCAGTGTAAAGTATAATGGCCCCCAATCATAATCCAATAACCTTGTCACCAATGAAAGATACTCCTATTTTTCTTCTATTTCTAGAAAGGATCCATGTTTGTAGTTGGTGTCAATGTTCTTAGAGGGTTTTTCATCCTTGTATTAGTTTGTAGGAAATTTTCAGATTTTTGATCAGCTTTTATTGTGTAAACCTTATTGTTGTATGTGTACTTCATTAAATAATGACGTGTTGAAGGAACTCCTTTCATCTCATGGATCCACGATCTACCCAAGAGAAGATTCTATGAAAGATCATGGGGCATGACATGAATGGGAGTTTGCAACACAACCTTACCAAATTTGATAGGTAATGTTATCACAACGAGTGGTTGTGTACCCATATTATCAAAACCATGGATGGAAAAATTATCTAGTTTAATTTTACTCTTATCCACCCCAATTTTATCCAAAATAATTACACTACAAACATTAAGCCCTAAACCATTGTCAATGAGAGTATTCTTAATCCCAACCTTGTTAATTAAGCAACCATTATCATCAAAGCATCATTTTTTTTTTGCATTTTCAAAGGAGGTAATACAATTTAATGGAATACAATAATCACATTAAATGAATTCATACCATCAATTAAGGTTTATGCATCATTTGGGTGTGCAATAGGAGGGATCACAACATTTTGTGAAGAATTTTGAAGCATTCGATCATAAGTAGATGATGTTTGAATTAGATCCCACAAGGAAATCTTAGCAGGAGTGTTATGAAGTTTCTCCACAAGATCATACTCCTTTCCACTATGTTGAGGTAAATCAGGGGTAGTAGGTAAAATAGGTTGTGGGAGTGGGATTGATGAAGGAATAACTTGTATTTGGCTAAGTGGTTTCTTGTTATTCCTTGTGTTGTACATATTATAAACTATGTGATAACTTGGTTGTTGCGACACATGGTTACTAGTGATTTTTTTTGCAAATTTGAAGATATGACCATGAGGTTTAAAATTGTTTTTAGGTGGTCCTATGATATACATGGGTTTCGTTTGGACTTTAGGTTGTTGCATAGGTGGATAAATGATAAGTTGAGGTGTGATCACATTAATTGTTCTTTGTTGTGTAGGAATGTTAAGATCCTTAGTGGATGAGCTTAGTGAGATGAATTCCTCAAGGGATTCATTAAATATATCAAATTCATCACTAATAAAGGGCTTGATATGTATACAATGCACTTGTATAAGTAAATCTTACATGATTAGATGACTATGCTTTCTCCAAGATTAATCATTAAATTCTCATTTCAATTTATGTTCACGCATGTTAAGCTTAACTAGGATTGGAAATAGATTTTCAAACCTGATGCACATATAGATCTAGAAAATAGGTTCTAGATTTGTAAAATAACATGTATCAGTATATTCTAGAAATCTGAAGAAGATTTTTGGAGGACTAAGATGCCCTAGGTTGTCTATGTCCTACTAGATGTCTTTCTAAAATTTGAGTTTCATAGGCACTAGTGATAGAGACAAACTATGTGACAGCTTGGAGACCTAGACTTCAAATTGATTTTGTTTCTATTTCGAAAATTTCCAGATTTTTCAATGTGTTGTAACAACCTAGGGTTATGAATCATTACACAAATGAAACTATTCTACCCAAATTATGTAATTCTTTAGAAATTGTAAATAATTTTCCTATAAATTTGATAATTTCCAACACTAAAATATAGTATTTTTTCATAATTTGTTACAATTTAAGAAAAATGATAATTTTTTTGCACATTCAATAACACCTTTTCATAATTTCAAATCAGATATTTGCAAGCAGAAACAATTTGAAAATACAGAGACAGAGACCTATGCAAAAGATTTTTGAGCCACTAGTAGTAGGAAAGAGGCATCCTAGTCTTAAACAAGGAGGTAAAAACTAAAAGTTTGAATGTTTAAAAGATTCTTACAAATTCTAGGTCTATGTGTAAAAATTTTTGATAGTCAATATTTCTCTAGAATTTGTTCAAATTAAGACAATGTAACCTAAATGCAAATGTGTAAAAAATTTTGAATAATAAATGATGATTATAAATACATTTTTTAATATAGTTATGATATAAATGACTTAGATAAACCTTAATGCAACCTACAATACAATATAATATGTAATATTTTTTAAATTTGTGTCTTTATGATGCAAAAATGAAACCATAGATGAACAATGTAATGCAAAACCTTGATGTAGGATTGAATTGTTTAAAATTTTAGAAGGTTTTTATGATGTTAAAATATTCAGTTCACCAAAATGTAACAAATAAAAAGGGAACCCTAATTTTAATGTCTAAACCTAGAAGTACTTTCTACTTTTTTTTCAAAGGTACATTGGGATACAAATCAATAAGGTGTTTAGATTTAATTTTCAATCATGAAGGTGAGTTAATCAATCATAGATCTAATCCTTTTGAGCCTTGGAAATGGATTGGAATTGATTTTCCTTGATTGACCTAATTAGACTATGTGTCCTAATATGAAACTTGTAAGATCCTAATAATTGGTAGATTGAAACAAACATTTATAGGTAGATTTGAGAAGGGAAGAACACTCTATACTTGACCTAAAAAATTGAAATGGTCTAAGGAGGATGATAGAGTCACCCATGGGTTTTTGAGTCTTATTCTTTTTATAAGACCGAAAACTTGAATCTATAGCTCTTTGTCTACTCTCTCATGCTAGCCTTGTAAACTTCCATCTTCAAATTTGAACCTATAAAAAATCTTCAAAAGATATGGTGGGGGTGGCTATATAGGATTTTTCCTCAGTCTAAACCCTATTTTGGCATTTATACCTCCAAACTAACCAATAAAATTAAATGATAGCAGTGTGTGTGCCCTAACCTTAAGAGCACCTAAGGTTATTATGAGATGAAATGCATAAAACCCTACTCAATGGAATTAAAGAAGGATTCCTATATAAAAATGGCAAGATGATCTTGTAATCTAGGGTAAAATTTACGTTAAGGGAATCTACAATCAAAAGTAAACCTATAGAGCCCTGAACCAACAATAGAGTACAATCCAACATAAGAAACATAAACATAGTAAATATTACCTATGCCATGGTTACTTGACCTCCATTTACTTTCTCCATTTTCCTTGAATGTACTTGATGCCCTCAAATTTGAGTATGCAATAGTAGCCTAATTTCTATGATAGAAAAATATTGAAGATAGTATTTGTCTCACTAACATCATGTACTTGTGCATAAACTAGATTGATAGAAATGACAATGATAGGAGTCTTTTATACAAAGAAAAAATTGAATGAAAGGATGAGATTTAATGTCAATAAGATATGTCAATCAATGGCCAAGAATGAAAGTTGTAGTATGAAATAGGGTTAGGGAAAAATTAGGGAAATTTGACAAGAAATGAATGGCTAAGATTGAATTATAAAATGATTCAATCAAGGGCTGAAATTAAATGAGATGTCAATATATAAGATTGACATGGATAATGAGGTTGACACATAAAAAGAGGTTGTAGGAGAAATACAAATAATTATAAAATTATTTAAATTTGAGAGGGAAATGAATAATTAAATAATAAAAGCATTATTTAATTATAGAGGACATGTGATAGGTTGATTTTTTGATTAAATAATAATTTAATTCAAAAGTGAGAAGAAAATAACAAATTGGTAGACAATTAAATTAATAAAATTTAATATAATGATAGAAAAGGCTAATGAATAATTAAATAATTAAAATAACTATTTAATTATAGAAGAAAGTGATAAATAATTAAATAAATAAAATTTATTTAATTATGGAGGAAAATGACATTAGTGACGTAATTAAATAATTAAAATTATTTAATTAATAGAATACTTTAGACAATAATTGAATAATTAAAATTATTTAATTATCAAGTATGAAAGGGGAATCGACAAAGAAAATAGAGTTTGCAGGCCTAGGACAATTTTTAGTGTCTACATTTTCCCCCTCTTTGATACAATACAATTTATCATGTTGTGTCAAAGAAAATTAGTCAAAATATGCCCCGATGTAAGAAGGGTGGACCTTCAGAATAGTGAAATTTAGGTTCCAAACCTCCGAGCGTGTGCATCCATTACAAACCCTAGTGCAAACCCTAATTTTGATTACCTATAAATAGAAAATTAAGTGGAGATTGGAGAGCTTTGACAGAGACTAGCTGCCAAGATGTCACCTGTTCTACACATCAATCACCGTGGATTTCAAGTTCACACCTGACAGCCAGAGGGCGTAGAGTCCCCGATAAGTACACCTTTCCCACTTCATCATTTTTTGTTTTTAATGCATATTTAGGGCTTTGAAATTTAGCAGGTAGATATGGTGAATGATGTTCACCAAAATTCCCATCACAAGTGATGTAAGTGACTGTGGTTCATTGCAATTATCACGATGCACCACAATTGCTAGGGAAAGATAGGTAATTGAATACAGTGTGGTGCAACTGAAAATTATACTGCATTTTCTTCCTGCACTGTACTCATGGATAGGAACAACACATTCGATAAAGTGAGCCACATCTATTTGGGGAAATGACACATGTGCAAAGTTGTGACACAACTGATTAGGGGTTGATCATAAATGAACCCGGAAAGACATTTGCAGAGGCATGCAACACAAGTGCACAATTGCATGACAAAAATGCAAAAACTGTGATGCAATTGATTTATGTGACACATTTGCTAAGAAGAATGATGGAACTGATTGGTTAAAAATTTTCCCTAGTTCAGGATAAAAATTTCTTGTGCAATTTTGGTCTAGTAGGTCTAATTAGGGTTTTGGATTGATGTAATGACTGTCGCTAAAGTGATGAGGGTTTGCTAACTGCACTCACAAAGAGGTGGCACTCTGAGACATGTTTGTTCCACTTCCTTATAGGAGAGTAAATCATGACACTAGAAGATGTGTACATGATACTGAGGTTGTCGATCTGAGGAGAGCGAGTTAGGTATGATCCTGAGTAGGGATATTGAGCACTCAAGTGACACTATGTGTATGAGGACATGGTAGAGCTTGGGGTGGGGGATATGAGATTAGATGGGAGGCACTAGCGGAGTGGTACAAGAGACGGGACTGCATTCTATGTACTCTAATTATGGGAGTTATTATTCCAAATTGTAGAGGCCATGGATTTCCTATTGGATTGGGGGAGATGTTGGTAGGGATGATGCAACATGGGATAGTCTATGCATGGGGGCCCTATTTGTTGGCCATGCTATATTTCTAGTTATATGGCATAGCTTATCGAGATAGTCTATGAGTTGTGGGGTGACACTCCTAATGGTGTGGGCATGGGAGCACATCACAGTGTTTTGTCCTCTAGTCGCTAGGTAGTTAGGGGATGGTATGCCATATGTATATCAGTATGGTGGCATAGTGACTTAGATTCATGCAGGGATACATGGTATTGGTGGCATGGGATTGATGTACTAGTGAATTTTGTATGGAGGCCATACAGGGACTGTCAATAGTGGCCAGATGAGGATCAACACCTACGATGGTGCAGATAGGCCAAGTACTTGATTGGATGGACCATCTAGTTTCATCATATTATTGAGCACTATTTACCAGAGCAAGTTAGGAGGAAATTTGGGGAGACGTAGGATGCTTCTCAAGGGATAAAAAATTTTGTGTGATCATCATGTGAGGTGCACCCATGGGGTCAGATGATTCTTGTGGTGATAGCGAAGCAGGTGATAGATGCACTACAACCAGTGTAGTGGGCATGGAGGGGTGGTGCCACAAATATTGGAACTACAATAGATTATGATGTGTGGTGGGCTACCACAGACCGAAGCCATATATAGATCCAAATCAACCAATGCCAATAGAGCATTGAGGAAGTGGCCCACAAGGCTACAGGGGGTCAAGGAAAAAGAGGAGATGGTGGTTGAGGGGATAGAGGGAGAGAAGATTATGGTGGAGATGGATGGGGAGGGAGAGGAGGAGGATGGGGAGAAAGTGGCTAGTGAGACCATTATCACTAATCTAAGAGGAGGGTGAGGAGGAGAGGGTTGAGGGGGAGGGAGTGGAGGAGGAGCAGTGACAAGATGATGTGCCACTTCTCAAGGTGGGATGACATGATGTGGTGATGGATGATGCCAAGATGGAGTAGGAGCATCAAGAGGAGGAGGTGATGGGAGAAGCTGAGCAGATCCTCCAAGAGAGGATAGTGATGAGTGTGGATATGGACGTGGGACTGGAGGAGATATCGATTAGAGGAGATGGATCAGTGGATCAAAGGATATATGATCTTCAGGCACAATTGGATCAGGCTATAGCCAAGATTTAGGCATTGGAGGTAGAGATGGGGGCACTAAGGACTAAGTGAGATGAAGCGGTGATTTTGAGATAGGAGGCAAATCAATGGGTCATAGACTTCATTGCTACTTTTAGTCGATCTATGATAGATATGACTAGAGAGATCACTAGGTCCAATAAGAGAGTAGTACTACATGGATTTTTACAAGGCCGAGGTACCACTCAAGAGTAGAGCATTGAGTGCCTTAGATATATGATTCCTAGATGCTAGATGGATGTATTTAATGTCATGATATTATGTATGTGAATGTGATGATTATGAATGTTATGTGAATGCATTATGATGTATAATGAAATGATATGATATTATTATGCAATGCAATGCAATGTATATTATGATTATGTAATGCAATGTGGTATGTTATGGAACAGTGTTATGCAATACTTATAAAATGCTAATGAAATATATATGCAATGTGATAAATGATAAGGGATTATGATTATGATGTGATGTGAATGTAATGATATGCTAATATGTAATGACCTAAAGATATGGTGTGATGAAATTATAATGCCATATGGATACAATATATGTTTTTATATTTTCTCATGCAATATAGATGAACTAACATGATGATGCCATATTATGATTATGATGATGATATCTGTAATGATTCTAACATGATTATGTATGCAGGATTTTTTTGTGTGTCACATGACATTGTCAAGATGTGGATATAATAAATGTTAGTGTGGAAGATATGGGAGTTAGAATGGAATTAGTGGAGACAAATTAAAGATGAATATTTTTCTATGCAAGGATTTTCATTTAATCATCACTGGGTGGTAAAATATGAAAAATTAATAAATAAACACCATGGTATGATATAGAACAAGGTGTGCAAAGTCATCCATTTGTGAAAAATAGATAGTTGTAGGCAAGAAATTTCCTAACTCATACTAAGGGTGAAGTTGACCCATTCTTTTTGCCAAGATATTCCATAGACAACAATCAAAGTAAAGACAAGTCATGAGACATCATCACTCCTCTAAATCCTTCGTGGGAAATCCTTGAGGTAGCTAGTAATGTGACCCAAAGAAAAATTGAAAAGATAAGACAAATAAACCATGCAATACTTGGCTAAAAAATGCAATGGGTTGCTCTAAACCTTGTTCATTGTGTTGACACAACATAGCCGAGATAGTATCCACACTCCCAAAAGCATAAAGAATAAAATCCTTGTCAAAATTAGGATTAATGAGCATTGAAGCAGTAGCTATGGCATTATTTATTTCATAAAAAAATTTCTTTCACTCTTTGGTCTAGCTAAAAGTGGCATTCTTTCTCAACATAGAGGTCAGAGGTTGCAAAAGATAAGCAATATTTGGAATGAACCTCCTTACAAAGTTTATTCTACCAATAATGCTTTGCAAGCCTTTCTTGTGAGCAGGTAAAGGTAAAGAAAGAATAGAAATTATCCTTTTTGGATCTATGGAAATTCCATCTTTAGATACTACATGTCCAAGCAATTTACCTTCATAGACAACGAAGATAGATTTCTTGGGATTCAGGGAAACTCCATATTCTCTACACCTCTCAAAGATCTACTTCAAACGAACTAAATGGTAACTTGCATTCTTAGAGAAAACAATAATATCATCTAAGTAAACCATTACAAATTTGTTCATCAAACCATGAAAATCCATATCCATGGCTCTTTGGAAGGTAGCCCCTACATTGGACAATCCAAAAGGAATTTTCCTCCAAGCCATGGTTCCCCATTTTGTTGTGAAGTTTTTCTTATACTGATATTCCTCTTTTACCAATATATGGTTATACCCTAAAAAGCCATCTAACAAGGAAAACCGTCAGATCTAGCTACAACCTATAAAATTGTTTCCACAGAGGGTAGTCAGTAGTGATCTTTAGAGAAGCCCTATTAAGGTCTCTAAAGTCAACACACAACCTAATTTCTTAGTTATTCTTCCTTACAGGAACAAGATTGGACACCCATGAGGTATACTTAATTGGAAAAATAATCTTACTCTCAATCAACTTACTCAGTTTAACTTTCATGAGGTGGTCAAGTTTAGGATTCAAAGGCCTTTGCCTTTGTCTTACCAGCTTTGCATTTGCTTCTAGCTCTATGGTGTGTTGTGCCAACTCTAGATTGAATCCCTTGAATTCATGATACTCCTAGGAAAACACATCAAAAAAATCTTGACAAACTAAAATGAAAGCATGTCTCTCTTCTATAGTACATACCTTGCCAAGTTTCAGGAGCTTATCCTTAAAGATCTCAATAGGCTTATAATGCTTTTGTTTCATAAACAAAGTTTCCTTTTCTTTTCTCACCTGATCATCTTAGTTGATAATGGACTCAAGTGTTACCAATCCCTTTGGTAGCTTGTTTGAATTTAGTTGAATAATCTGATCTTCATATTGTTTAAGCCAATTTATGTTGATTGGAAACTAAAAGCTTAGCCTCCTCTATCAAGAAATTAACAATTTTTTCATCACTTTCAAATACCTGCCAATGAGCATTATTTTTTGGACCTGAAGGCCTAACAACAACCTTGAAATACTATTTCACATTTACATCTTCTATATTAGCTAGAATATCAAATTAAGTCCCTATTGTAGCCAACTTATCAGCTTGTTTATTTTGGTTTCTAGGTATGGATAACAAGTTAAAAGCATCAAAATCTTCAATTCAATCCCAGACTCTATGCTTATAAAGTTTTAACAAATCATTCTTGGTGAGGTTAATATTTTTCACTTGATTTACAACTAGCTCACTATCACCAAATACTTTTAGGCACCTAATTTTCTTCTTTCTTGCCCACTCAATGCCATGCACAAGAGCCTCATACTCTATTGTATTATTAGTAAAACTAAATGTAAATTGGAAATCAAAGTAGTATTTCTCATGAATTGGAAAAATTAGTATTACACCACCACCAACACCTACCTTGGTTCTTGACCCATCAAAGTACAAACTCCATACTTTGTTAGACTATTGTACTTTATGCTCTTTTTCATCCTTAACCCGGTTCGAGATAGCAAGTCCTTGCTCTTGAATCATGTAAATACCTAGATTTTTTTGTTCCATATGCTTGTATGGGTCTTCCTTGTGGTTCTCAACTACCCATTGATCTAAAACTAGATCAAGAATTCCTTCAACCAAAGTGCTAGGCTCTTGAAGAACTTGCTGATCTTCTTTACCTTGCTCATAATCAGCAAGATTTGCATTAGTAGCACTAGGCATAAAAGGTTCTATGTGATATTTAGCCAATAATTCAGATGTAATGGTAACCTTAGTGTCATACCTTATCCTAAAGAAGAGATGTGACCAATTATATGAAAGGTAGCCTCCTAATTTAGATGTGAAATCTCTGGAAAGACACAAAGCAAAATAGGGTGGCAAATCTATCACATAGATATCTTGTGGAAGAGAAAAATTAGGACATGCATGTAAAGTCAGATATAGATTCTTAATTACACCCAATGTCTTGATGGATTTCCCATCTAACTAAACTACACCTTTTGATTGTGGCTCATAGGTTAAACCCAACTTGTCAACAATCTACTTAGGCATCACTAAACTGCTAGCACCTGAATCAATCATAGAGTTATGTAAAAGATGCTTGCCTACAATCAAACTTACATAAAAAGGAAGTGATTTAACCTCTTGATTTTTCTGTTCAACTTTTGATTTAGGTGTACTTTCTCATTCTACCTTTGTTTGATCACTCAGAAGTGCAACCTTTGGATGGTCTATCTCTAGTTCATGAGATAAAGACAAGTTAGTCAATGCATTTTGTAATAAATCCTTTTGTCTCGGAAGAGCCAAGGAATCCCACATCAAAATAATTATGCTTTACTTCTTCATATGCTCTAGAATGTTGAATGGAATGGAGCTAACTCTTTTTTGCACTTTAGGAGCAGAAGTACTTTTAGGTTGAGTTTTCACAGGTGGAGTTTGAGTCTTAGGTTGATCCTTGTTCACAATAGGTTTTTTTCTTAACAAGATTTGGATAGGTTGAGTAGGAAATTGTCCTACATTCCCTTATTGGCTCATGGAGGCTTGATTTGGAGTAATAACAGGCTATACAAGTCCTATATCTACAACTCTCTTCTTTGATTCTTTGATCTTGTGTTCGCTGCTATAGAGTTGTAAGACTAATTCTGACCTTGACTTTGAGGATAGTTCACCCCAAAGAACTAATCACACTACCAGTTCATTAAGGTGACATCATTTTGACCCTGATTTGGATAGGAAACTTGCTGCTCAAATTTTTTCTACTCAAAACCTTGTTGAACAACAACACTATTTTGCACCATCAAGGCTTGATTCAACATCCCATTGAGACAAGTAGACTAATTGTGTGGGTGATTGCATGGAAAACACCAAAAAAAATATTGTACCAAGTTGTTTTGGATAGGAACTAACTCCTTTGAAGCACTAGGAATATTGGGATTATATGGCTAAAAGTGTCTAGGATTATAAGGCTTTATTTGTACCTAAGAATCAACTTAATGGGAATGTCTATTAGGTTGATATAAGTTTTTATTTGGCCTAAAACCCTGCCCTTGTCACTTTTCTATGTTCATCAAAAAATTTCCAAAGGTCTACAATAACCCCTTGATCTCTTGCAACTCTTGAGATTGAACTAGAGAAACACTATTTTAAGTAGGTGCTTGATGGTTTAAGGCTGGAACAACAGGTAATGGAGTAATAAGAGGCACTTGGATAGGCATTAGAGGTTGAATATCAAGAAATATAGGCATTGGAGGCCTAGGTGCAATTTGTCCAGCTTGAATAAGACTATTCTCAACTCTAATGGAAATATCAAATGCTCGAGGTAATGACACACCACCCATTGATTGAATCATTATTGAAATGTCACTATTGAGGGCCTTGAGATGATACAAAAAGGTATGGTTAGCTATAGGCCTCATAGAAACTGGAAGTCTATTCTAGGTCTTCTTGAAATAAAAGTTGAAATTTAACATTTGCTCTTGAGGAGCTCTCTTGATGGTGGTTAACTATTCAACCAAAGACAAATGATCATATTTATCTAGAAACTGCCTATTCAAGGCATCTCCTAACTCATCCCACATTGTAATGGAATTCACATCTAGACCCCTGAACCATTGAAGATCCTTACCCTTCAAAGAAGCAACCAATATCTTGATTGCAACATTCTTTGTAGTAATGTGATGGACCCCACATAGTGAAGCCACATCTCCGATGTGCTCTATGGGTATAGTCTGATCTTCACCCATAAAAATGAGTAAAATTTTGAGTGCAACTACTGGAATAGCATCATGCTATGCCAAATTCAATGTGCTTCCCCCATTAAATGGCACAAATGCAAAAGCTCTCGCCATTGGAGCTACTCGTACTATAAAAACAAGAACTTGTACTATAGGTATTAGTGAACTTGAACCTGATGATGTTGATCTAAAACCATGAGGTGTAGATTGAGTCCTTAGAGATGGAATCAGTGCTATTTTTGCTGTCCTTCCTCTTATTTTTGGTGATGACAGCTGCAAATATTCAAAAGGAACATAACTTCTCCTTGTTTGAATGCTTCTCATATACTAAAATGCATTAGATTCATTCAAAACCAATTAACAAAGTTGCCAAGTATGAATTTTCTTCACCTATAAAGGTTGGAATCATCGCTATTCATACCAAAACAACAATAAAAATGTAGCTTCTTGTGGAATTGGAAAGTTCATAGTCCCACCAAGCGTGCCAAAAACTATTGTCATGAAGGATTGCACCCTTTAGCTAAGCATGAAACTCAACAATCCTGTGCAACATGGGATCAACCTCAGGTTGTGGGTGACCTATTATAACCTCTAGATTATGGGATGGTTCCCTTTTAGATATCCTAGAAAAACTAATGGATCTTATTAGAAAAGGGACAAAAAGATGCTCTAGAAGATTCTCCCACTATGCAAGAGCATTCATCTAGAGGTTTAGGTACCTTTTCATATAGTTCTTGAAGTTCACTTACATTAGAACAAAGGGTTTCTTTGAAAGGTCCTACAAGCTACCATGATACCCCAATGATCAAATGATCATATTGGAGCTCTCCCAAAAATTGTAGAATGCTCATGCCCTATTGAGTGAAAAACACGGAGCAAGGATCCCATAGCCCCTCACCTTTGGGAAAAGAATCTATGATGTCCCCACTACCTAGTGCATGGAGTATTTAGAGAAGGAGATAGTGGAGAAAAATTTGGACCTCCACATAGCCTAACCAAGAATGGACCTGTACTAGAAGTTGAAGAAATAGGTTGAGAGGTAGTATGCTCATCTTCCCCACATCGAAGACTTCTAGGCAAATTGTCAGGACAACAAGCAAGTGTGAATGATGGCTCAATTTGTGCAGTCAATAAACTTGTTCCATGTGCTCGATCAAATTGTGAAGGAGGATGACACCATTATTGATGAAAGATTTAATGTCATGGTTCACTTGTCACTACCACTAATTGACTGGGACAAAGAAGAGGTCAATGACCTCGATATAGTAACACGACCAGTAGAAAATAGAACAAGGCAATGGGTAGACACCCAAATTTCCCAGCTTAAATTGTAGGATGTAATATTGACATATGGTGAGCTTGAAGACAAGCTCAAAAGTGAAACTAATAGTGGAGCAGTTGTTGCCCTAGTAGAAGAGTCATCTAAATCCCCTTTGACAACAAGATCAAGGAAAAGTAAGGATGTTCCTGAGCACCATGCCACACACAAGGTATATACATGGAAGGCTACGAAGGGAGAATCCTCAAATAAGGTAAAGAAAACATGAGGATTCATTAGTGAAATGCCAACAATTGAAGAGGATCCACAACACGAGGGTGAAGAAGAAATTGAGTGGCCGCAATCACCACCTACCACCTTCGCTCCTGCCACTACCACTACCATTTCCACTCCTCCATCTCCCGCATCTCAGGCACTACTTATTTCCTCGCCACCTTCCATGGACATCTCAGTCCACCTTGCTTCCACCTCGCCAAGTGCCCCAATAATGGTGTTGGATTCTTCCTCAACCATGACATCCCCATTGTCATTTTCCTCACTGACCTCTCCATTGCCCACTCTATCTAGCGCAATTACTGTAGTAGCCAGTGCTACCATGCCTCCTCTCACCCGAATAGAATCCTTTGCAAAGTATATGCAAGGGATACCTATTGAACTTCTAGGGTAATAATTAATCCCACAGTTCAAGTTGTGATGGCCTAGATTGTTGTTGGTCTATCCTTTCCTTGTTGGGAATAGGATGTCATTTAATTGCAATCCTCAACATATTTCATGTATCTTCTAAGTCCTTTGAAAGTGTTCTCCAACACTAGGATTAGAAAGAGATTAAATTGAATGAAATGAACATGTAAATTGACATTTTTGATTATTCCTAAATGATAGGAACATGTGGGGATGTCTAAGAAGAGCTCCTACAAAATAGGAGCACATGGGATGCCCACATGGAGGGTGGAGCCCACCTTGCTTAAGTTAGCTGTTTGGAGGATTGATAACACTTCAGTAATGCATGTAAAGATCCTACAAATTAGGGATTAATGTTTACATGAATGGAGTTCAGTTCAGTTCAGTATTAGTTCAGTTCAGTTCAATTCAATGTTAGTTCATTTCAATTCAATTCAATTCAATTTAGTTATCTTCAATTGTATGTAGTTAGTTTGAGTTAAATTCTAGTTGACTTCAGTTGACTTGAGTTGCATCACTAATGACTTCAGATACATGAAAGATAGCAGGTGGATACTTTCAGTTAAGTGAGGATGATCAATCATGCATAGTGTTTGCATGAATTGGTGGTGATATATGTTTCAATTAACTAAGATTGACTTGGGACCACCTTGGGTGCCCAAGTTGGCATCTTTCAGTTAACACCTTTTGCATGAGAATATATTTACAAGGCTCAATCAAGTGGGCCCATTATTGGGTGCCAACTTTGAGGTGAAGCTTGCAAGATATTTTCTTCACCAAAGTTCAGTTAAGTGTTCAGTTTGGGGTGCCTAAATTGAGAAAGACTTTGGTTTGACTTCAAATTACATTGTGAAACTCTACTTTCCCAATATAGGCATAGATTTTTGTGAGGATCTTTATGCTCTTTTATTGTACAAATCTTCTGAGTTTACATGCTAATTATTGTCTTTTAATTGCAGCAAGTGTATGAGAGTTCCATGAGATTTTAGTGCAAGTTGTGAAGAAGGATTGTTGAAGGAAAGGAAACATATCAATCAAGGATTGATACAATATTATTGTAATCTTGTTATAAGGTTAAATAATACAAGCACTATTAATTCTGGCGGAGTTTTTTCCTGAAAGGGTTTCTCCATGTATATGTTGTGTCTCTTCTATCTTCTTATCATTCTTTTACAATCTTTTATCTCTTTCTACAATTGGTAAAATTGATCTAAAAAAATAAACATACAAAAAGAATTGTGACAAAGAACACTTAATTAAATCTACAGTCTCATAGTTTTATAAGTTTTAAGCTACAATATTACCTTCATTTTCAACATTCCTCACCACCTATAGAACCATCAAAGATGGAGGCCACCATGCAAATATCAGAAGAAATGGAGAAACACCAAGGGGAGGCTACCAAAGGAATAATTAAGGAGCTCGAAGATCCTTTTCAGGATGATTACTTTGAACACCTAGAGGGTAGGATGAGCATAAATGTAGAGAAGGCGACATCCAATGAGGAGAAGTCACACTCTTTAGGGGAATATACTAAATCCCTCAATGCAAAGTACATAGAAACCTCATATCAAGAGCTTGAAGAGGACTTGTCCCGACAGGTCAAGGATGTAGGAGAAGAGGTTGAATCTAAGAAGTAGCCTTCTGAGGAGAAAGATGATACTGATGTCAACATGGAGATCCTCAAGGATCCTCCACTAATTGATCAAGATAAGGGCCTTACCATAGAAGAGGAAGTACCTCCTAAAAGAGAAGAAGAAGAAAAGGAAGAAGATACACCAAAGAAGAGCCCTGAGCTAGAACATCATGCAGAGCTCAAATAGGAAGAAGAAAGAGTGCCACAAAAAGAAAGTGTCATTGAAGAAAACATAGCCACTGCTAAGTTGGACAAAGAAAAGGCTATACATTGAGGAATCTGATGAAGAAGAGAGAACCAAACAAGAGGCCCTAGGCCATTAAGAGAAACAACTCCAACATGTGCAAAGAGAGGAAGGTGGTCATGAATCATCAAAAGGGGAAACTCAAGTGCCTAATTAGCTGGAGAGACAACTGCAAAAGAAAGCCGTTGTGGTCATTGATCCAAAGGCTAGCCTTGAGGCTATACTAGAAAGAGCATAGAGAAAGATGAGGAAAGAGAAAAAGACAAGAATCCACTCCCACATCATAGTTGATGCATCCAGATCAAGGACAATGCAAATTGCTACCCCTATGACAGAAAAAGGTGAAGGGTCGGCTATAACATTTCTACCATCAACTTGGGCTCTACAACAAGAGAACAAAAGATTGATGAGTTCCAGGGGTCAGTAGTGATGATTGTACAACAAATGAACAAGGATCAATCCTCCAAGGAAGAATTAAAAGAAAAAGTGGTGGATCTCATTGCCTATATTCAACAATGGACATCCTTGGAAGAAGAGGCTCCAATGACATCATCTATCCCCCCTCTTTTCTCCCAAGAAGAGCTCACTAGGATGGAGAAGATGAAGAATTGGCCCAAGGCCATTGCAGATTGGTTCCAATGAGTGTTGTACAATAGTGACATGGGCATAGGCCATGCTACTCGAATATCCAATAAATTATGAGATTTGCAAAAGCATCTAGAGGGCATAAAGAAGATATGTCACTGGTTCACTGAGCTATATAGAATCACCTATCCTAAGCTTGAGGCCATTCTCAAGATGCCTCAGAAGACATGGGAAAATGAATTGGCACTCGTCAAAGATGATCATTGGCTGGTAAAGACTTGGAAAATGGGCCTAGATGATAGGAGGAATGTCTTGGAAAGAGTATTGCATGAGGTTGAACTTGACCTCAAATGGGTCATGGAGCACAAAACGGATAGTGAAGACTACCTTAAGCTGATGATGGACTATGACATGCCCGCTTTAGAGCTAGAACTAGAGAAAATTAAGCCATTCTTCCATAAGAAGATGGAACAAGGGGTTGTAGATGTGCTAACATCAGATTTCATGGACTTTTTTGCAAGAGAATTCACACATTCTGAGCAGGTAATCAAGGCCACACCCAGATGCACCAAACATTGGGAGGAAATCACTGGCAGATGTAAGAGGCTAACCTTCCAAGTCCTTTAATCTGACATCATGGAATGGGACAAGCTTTAGGAAATAATTGGGAAACTTGTGGAGTACACCTCCCTTTAGAAGAATGAAGGAAAACCAATGATTGATGATAAGTTTTTGACAGTATAGCTGAAAAAGAAGGTAGTTACAAGAAGATAAAATAGCTACAGTGTCAGAGCCACTAGAGGACAAAATAGGAATAAGACAAAAACATATTTTATATTGATATATTTTGGGGTAGGTGAAACCCTAATGTAAAATGAATCTTGACCACACAATGTGAGTAAATCCTGGCCATTCATTCTACTTTTGGAAAACTATAAATAGGGGTCTCCTCTCATTTTCAAAGTGAGAGTTGAATTCTTTTGTAAAGACATGCTATAGAAATTTCAATAGAATTACATTGTTTTGGTGGATTCTTGTGTTTCTCACATGTTGCATGATTCATCTTCTCAAAGTTAGAATTTAGTTTGTTGTTCTAAGTATTTCAAGTTGGTCTTAGTGGTTTAGTTCATACTGCACATTGATATTGAAGAATTCTACTGTGTTGATGCCTCTCATGTTCATGCTTTTTGTTGTTTGTTGATGATGAATAGTAGTATGCTTTCCATGCCCAGTACAGGCTTCATAACCTAGACCATGCTACTTATGATGGTCTAGTGAATGTCATTCATACTAAAATGCTTCATAAGGTTGGAATTCATGGGACCAAACCTTGGTCGAAAGACTGGAAGTGGTTTCCAGACACCCCTTTCAAGAACTACAAGCCTCAGCTTGGTTATAGGTGGCTCTCACCACATTTTCCTACAATTCGGAATTTGAACCAGAGGTGGCTTCTTCAATCTCTCGTTCATGTCTGGCATAAAAGATTTGCTGCCACTTGGTCTGCAAGTGTTGATCCGAAGCTTTCCCATTTTTCCTGGTGTATTCTTTTCTAGGGCTTTCCTATGGGCTCTCGGTTGGTCCACCTGGGGGTCTAGGACCCTCGTTTCCATTTTTGTGGGCAAGCTGAGAATTTTAAGCATCTTTTCTAGTTTTTTCCCAGAGCTCAACAACTTTGGACTTTGATTCATGACTTTTTTTGGGCCTTTCAGCTAGAACCTTTCTGCTAGCATATGGTGGTGCTTGGAGATTCTCCCAGAATTCCTACAAAATTCACCCAACTTTGGCACACTTTTAGGGTGAAAATTCTCTTCAATATTTGGAAGGACAAAAATGCTTACATATTTTCACATTCTCAAATGGATATTCATGTATCTTTATATACTAAAGCTATGATTTGATCTAATGTTCTTTTACAGGTTCAAGTGTAAGCTAGCAAAGTTGCACTTGAGGTTGCTCACCTCCAGGTTCTCCTGTACCACTTGGGCAATGCCCCTTGTACTGTTGCTTGGGTCCCCGCTTCACCCACCTCTTCCCGTGGTTGGTCACCCTCCAAGGGCTAACAATGGAGTGGCTTTGCATGTCCCCATTCATAACCCCCGCCTTGGCGGGACTCTCGCACTCCTTAGTGAAACTATTCTCCGCCGTAGGCTACTCAAGGGTGGCCTTTTGGTGGTGCTTCGGGGAGCGGCGATGGTGGTGTGTGGCCCTATGATGATCCTCTTGCTTTTTTGGCTCTAGGTGGCCAGTTACTAGTAAAGCATTCCCAGTATGGCTTGCAATCTTGCCTTGGCGCGGGAAGATATAAGAACAAAAAAGATGTTGATGATGGTTGGGGTCCTCCTCTAACATAGTTGCAAATGATATAATCGCATTGAGGAGACATGATGAGTGTCTCACTGACATGTGATTCTAACTAAGCGAGCCTTTGACCATCAGATATCTCATGTGGCGTATGACCAACCAATCAAAGGGAGCTAAGGGCGAGCGTGGCAGTCTGACCAGGAAGAAGAAGATCAACAAGGAAAAGGAAATGTGTATCTGTTCTGAGCTCAGGAGCATTCAAAGCACTCGACAGAGAGGTTCAAAGGTGGACACGAGGATCAGAAATGAATGCGGTAGCTGTGAAAGATCTGAAGGCTTCTCTGGGGGATGATTCTTCACCGACATGGACACACAAGACACAACATTAACTCCATTAAAAGATCTAAGGGAGATTTTTTCTGAAGGGAGATTTTTTGTAAGCCCGAAGGGGTCAACACACTTTTGTATATAAGGCATTTTTTCCTTCTTGTAAAAAAGTTCTCTTGAATGCTTTTCTGAAGTTTGTGACTTCTACAGTCCTCTCTCAAACTAGCAAAATTTTGTAACTCGTTTTGGAACATGTTATATAAAATTCACCTTGATTACCATTGATGGTTCACTCTTTTCCTTCTGGTTCTTGTGAAGTATTGTGCATTTTTAAATGATTCATCAAGCTACTTAGTGAAATCTTCCTTTTCCTTATAGCTTTTTTTCATGTTAGCATGCCTTTCTTTGCAAAAGTGGTATCATGTAGGTTATAAACTGTGTTTACTCAATTGCACATGAGCTTTCAATTTGTGAAAGTTTGTTTTTCCTTCTTCAAAGTGTGTGCATGTCGAACCTGTTTGTATGCATAATCCACAGAATCTTGTTGTGCAGTCCCATCTCCATCATTAGTATTCAAGTGTAACTCGAGTATCTCATTGTTCTTTTCGGTTCGGTGTATCACCATAGCATTAGTTTTCTTTTATGCATTCCTTCTCTCTTTCTCTTAAAAGAATTAGTAGTTTTAGGTGGTGACACCAAAGGAAGTTGGCCTTCTCCGGAGGTTCATTTCAACTTCAGGTGACCCACTGCCTTGAAATGATCCGATGTTTCACTAGAAAGCTCAGTTTCCATCATTGTGCAGAGGGTGCAATTTTTAGGTGACAACAGTGATAAAAAAAACTACTTGATAGAAACTCCAAAGATTGGCACACCTAGTTGCATTTTTCCCTCTAGGAAGATCATACACGCCATAAGGCTTTGATATCAATTAGATTTGCAAACCCTACCGAATACAAGATTCAACAATCTAACGACACATGGAAACCTTCTTCAGATGTGGGTGATATGAACGAAGAAGAAATCTCCAGAGTGAGTTGGTTCTTCAAAAGATAGATCCTATTCTAAATGATTTTCTAAGGGAAAGAGTTAGGAAGATGACTGAAATTAAAACCTATGACTAACAAATGATTCACTAGACTTATGAAAATTTGAAATTAATCACTCATAACAGCTTCTCTATCACAGTAGCCCTCACAATCTCATTA
>VDFB02138251.1:0-56554 GCA_007258455.2 Sequoia sempervirens
ATTTGAAGGATGTTATAGCATGGTTATCTCCTTGTGCATTTGATTTTATGTTATCATTCATTGATGAGGAGTTTTGGAGATGGTTTATAGGATGAGTTTTATCTTCTTGATTAGAGAGGCTTACATCCATGTTGGCATTTACATGATTCATATGTTGTTTGATCTAAGAGATTGAACATTGTTTTGGGTGTTGTTGAGGCTTCTCATTTGGAGTTATTAGGAGAAAATTCTTGACACAACATTGCACTTTTGAAGTGTTGGTAGAAGGAAATGTTATGGTTTACATATTTTCTTTCTTCATGGTTCCTTCCTAGAGGTTCGTGTTTATATGATTTGGGAGGATGGTGGCAACATGTTGTGAGATATTATGCAACTATTTGGGTTGCATGTGTGGATCATTGTTATTGTTCTTAGTACTTCATTGTTGATCATTTATCACACATTGGTATAGTGTTCATTGGTAGACTTGATATGCTTTGACATTACCTATATAGTGTGAGTTCTTGGATATGTATGTTCTTCATTGACAGGTTTGATACAGGGAGTTTGTGATTGAAGTTTATGGGTTGCATATGTTCTTGGCATGAGTTTACTAATGTATAATTTGATACCTAGGAGGTATGGATGGTTGGATGTATTATCATGTGTTGTGGATGCTATTTTCGATCATGTGGATTTTTTTTTAAAACAAGTTGTTTAGAGCCTTTGTTATCACTTGGATTTGATAATTGTGTTGTTGGATTGGTGCATCTTCACCTTGGCATGTTCCTTTTCTTCCATAGGTGGCACGTTGGAGGATGAGAGGAGTTATTGCTTGAGATGGTGGTCACTTTGGTTTTATTGCAGGTATCTTGATGGATCACAAGAGAATGTTACAGTTTCATGTGGTTTCATGTATGGATATAATGATTTATTTCATTGATTGATCCCTTATGCAATATATACAACAAGTGGGAGAATGTTGGGATATGGTGTTGTACACCATTACATAATTTTATATATTATAATGTTTTAATTAAATAATTATTTAGTTGTGATGCACCTATGTGGTGTGGTTAATCAAACTAGGTAATTATTTGGGGGCCACTTTATGTTGTATTGTAACATTGTATTATTATTTAATATGTGGGAGACATGTGATAATAATTTAATAGTGGGAAAACATTAAATAAAGTGAAAACTTAGTACCCAATATTAAATAAGGGGTTAGTGGTTTTGTATTCACATGGTTTTGTGGTACATGGTTTTATCTTACCACTTGGTTGTATTTGTGTGAGTTTGAATCTATAAAAGTAAGCACATGCTTAGTGGTTAAGGTTGGTTGTGTGAGTGACTTGTCATTATTGAGTCTTTTTGAGGAGTGCATATGTGAATCATGGCATGGGATGTGTGGATTCATGCTTGGACACATGAGGATGCATTGGAAGTCTTTATTCTTCAAAGGTATTCATTGTAACTCTTGTATTGCTTTATTGAATAATATGATGGAGTATGAATGCTTTTGGAGGTTGGATTTTTCCTTCGTGATGGTTTTTTCAAAGTATATCTTTTGTTATCTTGTGGCTTGTCTATTTGATCTATGCATTATGGTTACTTGTATGCATGTTTATCTCTCATGGGGTTATGTAGGAAATAGAATATGATCGTGGGTTGAATGTGTTATTTCCTAAAAAATGTACAATAGAGTAAAACATGGTAGTCTTTCTAGGCATCTTAACATGAATAGAACAATAGTAAATTATCATGCATAGAGCACTTCATAGAGAAATATTAGAATTAATCCTTCATTTAATTTAACTACAGTGCACACCTACATAAAATAAAAAACTATATTAGCTAGAATGTGCTCAGTATCTATAGCTAGCTCATCCCTTATTTTTCTTAATCTTCTTGACACATTGAGGTCCATGTTGCATGATATGAGACTTATTCAAAAACTTCTTTCTTTATATATTTCTTGCTATAAGAAAGTTCACCATAGGAAAGTTTTACAATAGTGATCACAAAAGACCATAAAGAAGTATTTTGTAGGGCTTCCCTTTTTCATTCCCAAATGTAATCTTATATTTGTTTAATTTGACTATGCCACTATTATCTAAAATGTGATTAGGCTTGAGATCTCTATAATTGAATTCTAACTTGTGAAGACAAGTCAAGGCCTTCACTACATCTTTTAGTATTGTTGTAACTATAGAATCTTCAAATGGACATCATCAAATGAAAAATTTATTATATTTGGTCAATCTAACCCACATCTATGGTATAACTATACATAGCCTTTTTCACGTCATGAAAGAGTAGTGAGTATTTTTAAATTTAGAGGTGGTTTCTCCCCTTGTAAAAAAATGACATGTCCCCATGTTTAAGGTTAAGAGAACCAAATAAGTTTTATGTGATATAAAATACTGGATTATTTTAACTAATATAAGATGATATTTTCCAAATTTGATGATGTGAAAATGTTTTTAGAACCTGTGGGTAATGGACCCACAATGTACTTAAAATAGATATGTGTAAGAAATCATTTTAAATAAACATATCAAGCATGGTAAAACTATTTTCTCAAAATAGATAAAAAACCAAACAAAAACTAGTTGACTTGATACTATCTTAATTATGAAGACAACTTCCTTGTATAAGAGGATGCTAGCTAAATAGAAGATTGATTTTAGTATTGCTAAATCTATTCTCAAGTTTATTTGAGATCTTATGATGTATAAATTGGCTTCATCAACCATCAAATAGTTGGACTTATGTGGGTTGATTATCAAGGTTACACTTAAGAAAGAAGAAGAAGTCAGAATTATAACACTCTTGATATCATACTTGGAATTTCCATGATATGACCTAATTTGTGCATTATAATGTATGCAAAAAATTTACTCTCAAGAAAGGATGTGATTTAATTTTCATAAGTGCCATAATTACTCAACATATAAGAATAACTTTATTGCATATCTAACAAGCTGAACTCCGTCACCACCAGCTTTATTTGACTCTTCTAACTTATTAATATATAACCCAAACAAAATTAGGAAGTGTGGACTCCTCATTGATGCCAATATGATTACCAAAACACTCAGCTATTCCATCACTTATCAATTTTACCCTTAGATATATTTATAAATCTTATAAATTGCCGATCTAAGCTCATGTATAATTCTATGTTCCTCCATCCCATTCCAAGACATCATTTCAAATACTTTTTTGAAATCCCGTCGATGTCGTTTATTGCACAAAATGACCTACTTATATGATGTCTAGTCGACTGCTGCGATTCCTTAAATGTGATTGACATTTTCTATATTGATGGGATTTCTGTAAATATGACAGTAGATTTATCGCTTCTGAATGACAAATACTTTCTGACTACCTAGTAGTCAACATAAATACTCAAAATAAGAATTATACTTTCGATAAAATACTAATCCACCAATTTCTTTTGTAGCAGGAATGAAACCACTAATAATTCTACTCTTTGTTTTTTAAATGGATGTTCCTATTATAAAAGTAAAACCGAGATTTGCCAATTTATAAATAATCCAACGTGCAATGTAAAATATTTCAGTTAAAGTAATAGAGCTAATTAAGAAGTTTCAGCTTAGATGCTTCTCCCCTACCAGGGCACTTGCAATTAAAAAAAAACCTCCTTCCATTATGCTTTGATGGATGTACATACTCTATTCCAAAGCTTTCATTATACACAGGTCTGCAATAATTGAATATTTGGAAAGGAGTCTCCAAGGGGTTGTATTTAGAAAGCTCCTATCCCTTCTCTGATCTATCTCAGTTGGATAGACAACTCTACAACATATCTGAGCATGCTCATGGACATCGCACTGTGCCGCTAATAATAATGGTTAGTAATGATAGTATTGAAAAGTATTCACAACTCCTTTGTTTGGAGAATAAATAGGTCTATTTGTAAATAATAATAGTTGGCTCAAATATCCCAAGGATGGATCTCTTCCACTAGCTCAGATATTGATCAGAAGCCCACTTCTCTTAGGAATGATGTGTCCTGCAACTGTGCAATGTATTGTGGGTTCATGTGGAAGCAACAGTTTTTTTTGTGGATTCTGGCTGGTGCAACAAATGTACCACTGGATATAACCTCAATGTCTCCTTCACCACACATTACACGTACTCCATGATTCCTATATTCCACCCACTTAATTTCCTCTCTTTGTCTATATAAAACCAATTGCTATTGAAATTGTATGTGCATGGGTTTGTCTTTGGTTATGATGGAATGCTCTAAAGAGAAGATATGGGTGAAGAATTCTATTCCAACATAAATTATTGCACACAAACATTACAACACAACTACTTCTTTATAGTTCATGTCACAACATGTGTGAATAGGATGCCATGTTTTAGAGCACAAATCTTGATACAAGCAGTCTCAACCTTTACAATTGTGTTCTTTCAATGAGGGTGAGGTATTCAATATACTCTTGTACACATCTTTGGATACCAAGGAGTGTGGATGGTTCATAGTCTATGGTGGTTTGAGTGTATATATATATATATATATATATATATATAAATCTTATTAATAATATATGGATATGGTGTTTTAAGTTGAGTCTACGTATAAATAGAGGATCTCAAAGAAATATTAATTTTAGATAAGTTTTTAAATATGAATTTGAATATGAACACATATATGATCTAACATTTTCAATAATGTCAATGAACAATTAGAGAAATACAAATTAGCATATGGACAAAGGCTATAAGTTAGGTCTTTTAGAATCAAGTCGTATGCCTTAAAGGTTACCTAACAATTATATAATGCTAGGTACACAAGGATTATTTTACACATTGGTTAATATGAAATTTCTAAAGATAAAGAGAATTTTGAAGATAGTAAGGCCTGATCGTTAGGCTCTAATACCAAATGTGATCTAACTATTTCCCAAATAGATAAATCTAAATATGTCTTCAAATTACTCAATAAACAAGATATATAAATTTATTAAAACAATTAAAATTAACTATGTTGCACGAATAAATATATCAATTAAACATTTAAAGTAGTGTTTGCAATTGAATTTTGTTAACACATTTGTAAATCATAGATAGGATACTATCCAACACTCAAAGGAATAGTTACATTCCTAGACTATCAATGACAAGGAGGCACCTCTAGACGAAATCGGTTCTTACATAGAACCCAACCTACCACATGGGCCTCATGACATAAATAACACAACCCTAGCCAAGACACTCTCAGGTGTATGCTATACCTCAAGTTGAACACACATTATGTGCCCCTTCTCGAAATGCCTCAATGCCAGCCAATGACCCTAACCTTCACTCCTTTGTTCCCTCTGGATTTCTCTTTTCATTTTTCTCTTCTCTCCTTGAATGTTCTCCATGCCTTTTCCAAGTATCACATAAATGCTTTATATAAGCTTTAAGGAGTGGTTTGCAAACCATCACACCATTTCACAAAGGTTGCATTTAATAATTATTTAAATAAATAATTATTCTTCCACCTTTTAAATGATTTTTTATACATATTCTTTACTAATCTCTTTTAACTAAAGGATCATAATATCCTTTATTTTTCTAT
Organism: Sequoia sempervirens; assembly: GCA_007258455.2. Taxonomy (NCBI): domain Eukaryota; kingdom Viridiplantae; phylum Streptophyta; class Pinopsida; order Cupressales; family Cupressaceae; genus Sequoia; species Sequoia sempervirens. The sequence goes on from VDFB02138251.1 coordinate 5,582, forward strand.
CTCCCTTTTAATTCTAAAGGGTTATCTCACATTTTTCCTTTCTCTTGGGGAATAAGTCACATAACACTTTGGGTCCCAATGAAAATTTTGGATTTAAGCACTGAAAGTTCCAAGTTCGATCAGGATTCCTGATCTTGATTAATTTTCCTCTCTCGTCCCAATTTTCTTCCTTGTTGTGACTTCAAATTTTTTGTGAACTTTTAGACTTTTAACCTAATAGTCCAAATCCAATTTCTATTTCTACTCTCACCCTCCAATTCTTTCTTTGTTTGGATCCTATCAAGGTTTCAAAACCTAATCTGACTTTTGGACACTCTACGAGATATTCATGATTTTCATCATTAATGTTGCAACAACTTTCTCAATTGTCAGATTTGATTCTCAAGACTCCTTTCTATTAGGGATTCAATCTTAGCCATGATTGCTCTGGATTTCATGGGGATTTATTCCATTTTTGTGTTCTCATTAATGTGGAGGCATGACATGGGTTTGGGACTTGTGTTGCATGATTTCTTCTCAGATTTGGATGTCCACATGTCTACATTTGATTTGTTAGGGTTTCAAGCCACGTTATTGGCCCTTCCTCCTTTACAACTTATAGAGGTATAAATTACACTTTTTTGCTCATTCTAAGGGAGGAATTGTTTTATTCAAACCTTATTCTAGAGAAGCAATTATAGAGCCAACAAAAGATAGATATTTATAGGAAACCTTAGGTTTCAATATTTAGTTCTAGGTATGCCATTTTTGTATTGTAATGATCTAGGTTTAATCACAAGCTTGTAATAACATTTGTAAATATTGAAGATTGAGTGATTAATGGTAGAATCAACCTTAGCAGGGTGTCTCCTTATTTGTGGTATGTATTTTAGATGTATCATTGATTAGTTTTTCAACTAGAAGTTTGTAGAATCTATGCAAAGCTTTTGCATAGTATATTTTTAATATAATGAAGGAAATGTATGGGTATTCTTGAAAATTACTAATTAGAATCTCTTAATATTCTACAAATATCTATTGTCTTTCCAAGTGAATGTGTAGAGCCTAGCTTGCTTTTGCATTTTGAAAGGCATAGTCTTTTGTGGTGACTTGATTAAGTCATTATCTTGTTTTAGTTATTGATCTATGGTCTGATATAGAGACTTTATTTCCTAATGGATAAAGGCATCGACCTGTAATTAGCTTTCTCTCTTATCAGTGTGAACACTCTCAAAGCACATCAAGTCAAAAACCTTTAAAATTTAAATACTTTATATGTGTTTTACTATCATAACTAAGTGTATAGAAATACAAAGGTATATCATAAATTTATTCTTAGATACTTATATGGTAGATTATCTATTATAAAGATGCTCAACCTTACTTATCCAAACTAGCACATAGGTATATTGTGACACCAGTATTGGGATACACTATGCAATGGGTATAGTTTGTTGTGAGGTATTGTGTAGTGTTTCAATTCATCAATTTGGAATCTTAGGGAATACCACCTTGGTATTGCAAAGCTAGAAGTGAAGCAGGTCTTACCCACCTCAATCATTGGTCCTTACCTGCGTAACCTAAATATAGATTTGTGGTAATTTTCCAAGTTTGACACCCGTAACACCTAGAAGAGTATCAAGCCTTAGGGATTTGGGGCTAACAACTTTGATCACCAACATAACCTACTTAGGAGTGCGATAATCTCTTACATCTTCCTTGAATTCACTCATGTGCTATGCTTTTTCTATTTTCTATGAAAAAATGCTTGGAATAAAAAGAAGGTTATCATTAATGAATGTAGTTGCTATTTTATCATTATTTCCATAATAATCAAAGGATTTCTTCATATTTACAATGTCACATTTGGCATAGATGAGGAGACCAAAAAACCTTCTTAATCATCTCAACACTTATATTTAATAGACTTAAAACTCTTTAGTAAATAAAACAAGTGCCACATAGTGGTAAGTACTTTCATTTATAGACAATTCACATTATAGTAATTTATAGGTAGATTAGTAGTAGTTTGATCAAAAAACTCTTGCAAACTTAGAGAGTGAATATTATATTATTTTGTAATTGTACATTTTAGATTTATAAAATAATATTGTATAAAATATTATTAGACATTTAATTAAAAATATTTGCTAAAAATAATTTTATATTAATATAAAAAATATTAAATTTTAATTAAGAATATAAATTTTGGTCATATACTTTAGTCACTATATTTGATTAAATTAAATTAATAAACTAATTATTGTAGACATGAAATAAAAAATACAACACTTATAATAATCAATGCCTATATTGCATGCTTATATTCTATCTTAATGGGAGGAAATGAAAGCTACATATTAAATACAATTTATATGTATTTTGTAAATAATAACATATTAATGCAAAATTTTCATAATAATCATTTGATATACATGCCTATATTCTAGCCTAGTAGAACAAAATGATAGTTGCATTCACTTATTATGGATAAAGTATAATAACACCTTATATTTATAGTATTTAATGTATGATAAAAAATTAAAACATAAATATTCAAGATTAAATAAATATAATAATATGTTTTTTTAATATTAGAGGATATGATATATTAATATTAATTATGTAAATTATGTAAATATTAATATATTGATTTTATAATTGTATATTTTATATTTATAAAATAATATTATCTAAATATATATTTTTAACTAATAATATTCATGATTTTTAATTTTTTTATTAATAATATATTTAAAAATCAAAATATAAATTAAATATATTAATATCAATTATGTAAATTATGTAAATGTTAACATGTTGTTTTTATAATTATACATTTTAGATTTACATAACTATATTATTAAATATTTAATGAATATTTTTCCTTAAAATAAATTTATTATTTATCATTAATGTAATTTTAATATAAAAATATTAATTTTCAATTAAGAAAATAAATTTTAATTTTTCAAAATCCAACTTTTAATAAAACCATTCCTTGAAAATGACAAAAAAATAGTTCACCTTTATTATTTAATATACTTATTTATAGCTTAACTTATAAAAGATAATGCATATGGAAACAAGGTAAAAAATATTCCTTAAAAAAGGTTCAAGATTATGCCGATAGAAAACAATATGTATGTTAATATGTTAGAGAGTGTGTTCTTTTGCATGGGTGTGTATGGATGCCATGCAAATTCTAGTTGTATGTGGTTGGATTAAACAATTAATAATAAGTTCTAAATAATGGAATGAAATAAACTTAGACAAATCTAAATTTTTTCCTTAAAGAAATTAAGTATTATTGATCTTGAAATATTTGGGGATTTAAAAATCATAAAGCAATGTAAATGAAAAAAGAAAGTTGCCATCAAATTGACAAAAAAAACCATTGCAAATAGAAATAGAATGTTCCCATCTAGTTAGAAAATCAATTTTTATCTAGTTTTTAGATGATAAGTGAGATTTTGGAGGCTTTCACCTAAAATTTTGGAGACTTTTACTATTAAATGATAGCTTGTTTACAGCTAAAACTTGTTTTCTCATGACCAGCCTGGACGGGCACCCCTACCTATCATATGCAAATTTTATGACAGTTTGGTCATTTAAATGCCTATCAAAAAAAATGTTTAATTTATGAATTTTTATATAAAATCTTTTATAAATACAATATCTTGAAAAAATAGAAAATAATGATAATTATTAGTAATAAATATAAAAATTTACTGTTATAATTAACAATTAATAAAAGTTTCTAAGTTCATATTAAAAAAAAATCTTGTTAAATATATTCTTAAAGTTAAAAATAATTATATTCTATTTTGAAAAATTCTAAAACAATTAACAAAAGTTTCTAAGTTCATATTAAAAACAAATCTTGTTAAATATATTCTTAAAGTTAAAAATAATTATATTCTATTTTGAAAAATTCTAAATTAAAATATATTTTTATAATAATATTATAAATCACATATATTAATATTAAAAAATTATAACTATTATAAAAATGTCAAAGGTTTCTAAATTCATATTAAAAAATATTCCAAAAAGTTATATTCTATTCTAATTTAATCTATCTTTATATAATAAAAATTATAAAATGATATATAAATTAAAATACTGTATTATATTTTATTTATAATAATTTTTTACAGTTTAATAAAAATATAGCAAGTATTATAAAATGATACATATTATAAATTAAAATATTATATTATATTTTGTAAGTCAAACTATACAGTCTAATAAATTTTATAGCTATAAATTTTATAGCTATAATATACGGTCTAAAATTGAAAAAACAGTCAAATAGACCATCAAATTCCATCCCTTGCTCATGACTCAAAAGTGATTTGTAAGTGTGAGACTTGTTTCAGACTCAAATCTCATACTATATGTAATCTATAAACTAAAAATAATTTTGAAAATAAAAATAAAAATTAATAATATAAAATTAAATCAAAATAATTGAATATATCTCCTATAATTTACATAAACTTTTCAAAGTATAAATATACTAATTTATTTATAAATTTCAGATTCAGGCCTGTTATATATTGTCTATATATTTTCTTTTCATTTGCACCAACTTGGCCCTCTTTACGTTGTAATGCCACTCATATGTCATCTTGAATAATATAATATAATATGTTTTATTAAATATAAGCATTAATCTATTAGAGTTCATTTAAAATAAAATTGAAGCAAACGACAAGAGTCAGTAACTCCAGAAAATAGTGGAAACTTTAATACGCTTTTATTTTCATAATTAATGGCCTTAATATGGATTCCCACTTAATGCTTAATGGTGCACCATATGTTTTAACATATAAACAAGTTTCATATTGGATTGTACGGCAAGAAGATCATTTGTTTCTGTTTTTGTTTTTATCAGAATCCATTAATGGATGAAGCTGTGCAGCCTCAAGCTTTTTTAGCTGTGTACCTACCTACCACCAGATTAAGTTCATAATCACTTTTGTATGATTACAGACAAAGGTAATATCAACGAAAGATATTTTTGGATTTGATTGTGTGAATCTTTTTCATTGATATTTGAAATCGAACTCCATGATCTACCATCATGAATAGTAAGCTATAATCACATGTTTGATTATAGCTTATTTACAATCACCATCAAAACACGGACTGTCTAATGTTTGTCTAGTTGATACCTATTCTATTTCTGCTTTTCCATTTCGGATTACCACCTTTTTCAGGCTACCATAATTGTCTTATCTTGCAAAAGTTGCTTATTACAATAGTAATTTTAATACGATTCCATCAAGAGCACTAGAGCTGCTTTTGTTCTTGCCAGGAGCTGCTGTTGCAGAACTGCAGCAGTTTAATGATTCCTATCATGTCACGGGCTCCCTTGTTCAGAGGTATATTGTAACAATTATTACTAATGTTTGTTGGAGAGGCTTCTGAAAGCTTTTTAGCCTGTCTCCCTGTCCTATACTCCACCAGCAGCATTAGTTGCCCATTAAGTAATTACGAATGTTTGAAACATTTTACAGTTTTAAGGGTCCAGCAAAATGCTGCACATTTAATGGCCGTAGATATGGGTTGGATGATATGGATCCAGAAAAATGCTGCACATTTAGTGGCCGTAGATATGGGTTGGATAATTTTTTTATTATTGATAAAAAGCAGCAAAAAAGAATTACAACAGAAGCAAAAATCATGGGATACTGTTCAATCTGTAACGTTTTTTTCTGTATGAAATGTTAAAGCAGGTAATGGGTAGTTGAAGTGGGATTCGATGAAGATAGAGCACGCCGACAAGAGTGGGGCAGAGGCCATGTTGTCAGCCACCCCATTACCTCATCATACACTGGTAAATCCCCACTATCTCGAAAGTAGCCATACACAAGATAATTCGACAGAATATGCACAAAAGTAGATCATTAGGTGAAGGAGATTTCATATTCGTAGGTAGGTACTATCTGTGAGACTTAAATAAGTGGATGAGTACAAAATGAGACAAACACAAGTATGGTTTTCTATTGTTAGTGGATGGGGAGATCCACTAACGGAAATCTCGCCACTGTGGATGCGTATTGCATCGATTATGAAGAGACTATAAAAAGATTGGGATTTGGAAAAGCCCTTAAATTGTCAGTACGAAATCATTGTAGACTATTGTAATGTATGTGTTGTGGAATGCAGCGGATGACAAGGCTTGAGGTACAACAGAAAGGGAGAGGAGGGGAGAGCCTGTTGTGCACGAGTGCATGCAAAATTAGGGGCGGGGCCCCCTGTGATAAGAATCTTAGCGTGGGCCTGGCGTAGCACGCGTGAGACCATTTTTTAATCTTTGATAGGGCGGGTTACCCGTGTGTCCTGCATGCACACACATAGAGGACTGTCGAAGAATTAGGCTTTTTTGCACCTGCGCTTCAATGAATTGGGCACCGTTAGAATCATGTACCATTGGCCCAACAACCAATGAATTTTATGTAGCTATCCAGTTCAGAAAAAGGCCGACAGAGGTAACCATTCACCACAAAATGTACAGATTCTACAGTGGTTAGTATTTAATCTTTATTGGTAATAATGTATTATGTTAATGATATCAAGTTGTTATAATTTATGCTGTGGTTTATTGATGTTTTTGGATTTGATTGTGTGGAGTTTTTGCATTAGCGTTTCGGATCACACTCTGTGATCCATCATCAGGATGGTAGAGAGCAATTAATAAATTTTATATAAAGAATTATGTATTGTGATTTTTTGATGGATAAAAGTTTCATATATTTTTATATCATTAATAAACTTGGCTTTAGGCAAATTCACCGTCAACTATTCACCGCCAAACTAATTCACCTCCAACAATTCATTGCCAAACAAATTCATCTCGTGGAAAATCACCGTCATGAATTGCTGGTGAATTTTTCATGAGATGAATTTGTCATGGCGATGAATTGTTGACATGAATTATTGGAGGTGAATTTGTTGGGGTGAATTTTCCTAGAGCCCATAAACTCATTTTATCTAATATGAGAGTAAGAGTCTATGTTGACACCTCTTAAAGACTGAGGAGTATCCATTCCACCAAAACATGATCTTGACCTCATCTTTATATCATACCTTAGATTGCTCACATTATGAAGTAAACTTACTTTACCATTATGGCCTTCTGAATTAATATACAGTCAATAAAATATAAGTAGATAAATTGTTACTTTTTGTATCATATTCAGAATACACGTCTTATCTTCAACTGTGTCTTGTTGTTTGTTGCTTACTCTTTAAAGATTGAAAAATTGAAGGAATAAACTTCTGAATTAGACTGCTACTCCGCCAAAGTATAAGTAGATGAACTGTTACTTTCTGTACTGATCTACAGTCAACACGATATAAATATTTGCTTTTAGTACTAGTCTACGGAATACATGTTTTACTCCCGGAATGTGCCTGACATTTAATTTAAGCGGCTCTGCCAACCTACCCATTTTTAAATCATAATGCATGTGCAATACAGAGGCTGAAAATTGACTACTCAGGCCTGCCGCCCAATCCGGCCTTGAAAAGGAATTTAAAATCTGATCATTCCAGCTGGATATTATAGTTTACAGACTCACGCTTCGTCTCGATTCCAAACATGGGGATATTATATGGGTGTGTTAGGGTGTTATTTGAGGTATCGATTGGAAGTTTCTGTTGCAGCCTTGCAGTTGCCATGGATTGAATATTATATGAAATTTTAACTTACTTCAGCAGGTTCCAGCGTTTTCAAGTCAAGGATTTTCAATTATTTGAGTCCTGAACAGAATCCATAGGCATGCGAAAGTAGTTCTTTGGTTAGTCAGGAAGAGTTGGGTACTGCTAAATACCTTAAATACTTGCACAAGGATGACATTAGATATGATGAAGTACCTGATTGGAGCACCAGGGTCCAGCGGCTTTGGCTCTAAATCCACTGCAGAAGACGTCACTGCTGCCTGCTGCCTCCATTCTTTCACTGCTATTATAACCGGTAATTGTTTTTTAGCACTGATGATTTGGAAATATTTTCATCTCACTTCTGTTATAGTTTTGCATGGGAAAACTTTGTTACGTAATCTCCAAGGATTTTGTGTTTATTGTTTACATTATATATGTGAAGGTGCCACTTCTGGTATTGGTGCTGAAACTGCCAGAGTATTATCAAAGCGAGGAGCAAGAGTGATAATACCTGCAAGAAACCTGAAAGCAGCTCATGATGTAAAATCACTTATTGAGAGAGAGACTCCTACAGCAGAAATTATAGTGATGGAGCTCGATCTCAGCTCCTTTACATCCATAACAAGATTCGCCACAGCCTTCTTGAGCCTGCGTTTACCGCTCAATATTCTTATGTAAGCTCCCATTGAAATCATCAGTCCAAATCTAAATTTCTCATTAGTTGAATCTAAGTGTTCTTTCATGAAAATGAAGGTTTCTTTTTGTCTGAATTTTACAGAAACAATGCTGGTAAATTTTGCAATAAGTTTCAAATATCGGAAGATGGTTATGAGATGACCTTCGCCACAAATTATTTGGGTATGTTTTTATAATTGTGCATGTTAGAATTTCACTTCGCGGATCTTATTATTATATAATATGTTTTTATAGTGGTGCATGTTAGAACTTCACTTCGCAGATCCCACCATTACAGAGATATGTTCAAGCTCTTCGTCTGTAGTAACTGGTCATTGTTCATGTCCAGGTCACTTTCTTTTAACAAAGCTGCTGCTAAACAAAATGATTCAGACCGCTGAAGAAACAGGCATTCAAGGAAGAATTGTAAATGTCTCATCTTCCATCCATAGATGGGTTGGCAAGAAAGGAATTCAATTTGACCATTTAAACAATCCAAAAAAGTAACCGACACTATTCATAACAGTGTTTCTCTCTTTCATTTTAAAAATTTTGATCTACAACTAACTATTGATTCCTGAAACTCGTACAGCTATCATGCTAGGCGTGCATATGCTCAATCCAAACTGGCAAACATTCTACACACAAACGAACTTGCCGTGAGACTCAAGGTATACAACCTGCAGTCTTATTTCCAGGGTATAATCAGTACCAAACGGTGTTCTCACAGTTTCTGATTGGAATGTAGGAAATGAAGGCCAATGTGACGGCAAATTCTGTCCATCCAGGTATAGGAAGAACAAAAATCACAAGAGATTGCGACGGACGCATTACAGGTTACTCCATATTTCTCTCAGTAGAAACTTCTATTTTTTTTTTCCAGTTTGATGGTGGCAAAGGAAACAAGATTAACATGGAGAGAGCCATTTGTTTGGAATTTTGCAGATTTGATTTTCTTCCTCACATCGAAGCTTCTAAAATCAATTCCTCAAGTAGTATTTTCTATCCTGCCTATCTCCAGTAATTTTGTCGTCGTCTTACATGTTTTTCAGACATGAGAAGTTAATATGAATTTCCAATCCATTGTTTACAGGCTGCATCGACAACTTGCTATGTCGCAGTTCATGAGCAATTGCGGAACATATCTGGTAAATATTTCGTAGATTGCAATGAAGAATGCACTTCTGATTTTGCCAAAGATGGTTGTAAAGCCAAGGAGCTCTGGAAAGCCAGCCAAGAAATGACAAAATCATATCTGTAAATTCTCATTGTAAAGCTAAAGTTAAGACAATAAAATGATCTTAAAAAACTAAAGAAAATGACTCCTTACAGCGAGGATAGCAATGAATATCTCAACAAACCAAGTCTTTAAATCTCTGAATACTCTGCATTAAAGTTTGGCTGGCCATAATTAATTTGTAAATCAATCGTAAGCGTGATTTAATAAATACTGGCAGAACAGTCTTGGTTGAACATTTTCCGGTCACATTTCAACTAATGTTCACAAAAATTGGACAGCCTGTCCAATTTATGCTGTATTTTGTTGGCCGTTTGCTTAAAGAAGATTTGCAGAATTTCTCTTAATTTGTTTCACAAATGTGTTCATTACTAGAAACTTTTAATTTTGTTTCAGAATGAAAATGTGTGAAACATTTTTTTTTCAAGTGCCATTAAATTTATTTGCTCGGAGTTGTAATATTGGCAAATGTTTTCTTGACTAATTTAAAATATATAATAGCGGATATTGCATTCGACATGGACGTTGCATGTTTTTTTTAAAGAACAAGTGATAATAGTGGTTAGTATGTGTATTATAATTTTATAATTTTATATTTATTGATGTTTAAATGATTTTTTAGTTACCTCAGAGATATATTACCGTCATAGACATTAAAGGTTGTGTAAAGAAAAACTGCTCAATCAAAATTGAAGTGTAGTGGTAGTTTTTTTAAATCAATTTATTAATTTTTTGGTAAATCTTTAACTTAATAAAATTGTTCAAAAGTTATCACAATAAGAAAGTAAGTGAAAAAGAAATAATCTAAATTTACTATTTCATGTAAAAGTAAGTTTGTAAATTAACATATTTAAAACTAAAAAATATTCAAGATCTTTTTAAAAAAGATATTCCTCACATTTAAAAAATATATATATTCTTGATATATATATATAAATCTTATCTACTAAAAATAATATTAAAAGATATTCCTCACATTTAAAAAAAAAGATATTCTTGACATTTTTATATATACTTTTAAAATTATCTTATCTATAAAAACAATATTTATTTATAAGGATAAGATATTAAAAAATATCTAAAAAATTATAAAAGAAAGTTTCTAAAATTTAAAAAATTAACTAGAAAAGAGCTTTCCTTTACTATTGAATACAAAAGTAAGTTACTAAACTAGCATACAGGCTTGGAATTTGACAATCACCTCTATCTATCATATGAAATTTTTATGATAGTTTGGTCATTTAAAAAAATTATTTAATTTACAAATTTTATATAAAATCTTTTATAAATGCAATATCTTGAAAAATTAGAAAACAATGATAATTATTAGTAATAAATATAAAAATCTACATATATAATTAACAATTAACAAAAGTTTCTAAGTTCATATTAGAAACAAATCTTGTTAAATATATTCTAAAAGTTAAAAATAATTATATTCTATTTTGAAAAGATTCTAAATTAATATATATTTTTATAATAATATTATAAATCACATATATTAATATAAAAATGATAACTATTATAAAATGTCAAAAGTTTCTAAATTCATATTAGAAAATATTCAAAAAAGTTATATTCTATTCTAAATTAATTTATCTTTTTATAATAAAAATTATAAAATGATATATATTATAAATTAAAGTATTATATTATATTTTTCTTATAATATTTTTTTACAGTTTAATAAAAATATAGCAAGTCAAACTATACGGTCTAATAAATTTTCAAGTTGTAATATACAGTCTAAAATTGAAAAAAGGGTTAAATAGACCATCAAATTCTAGGCTTGCTAATAAATATATCTTTTGACCCATCTATTATTAATAATTTTATATTTTTATAAATTGATTATTTGCTATTGTAAATGAGAATTATTAGTTATTTGTGATCAACGGATATTTTTAATAATTATATTTGTAAATTTATTATTTGTTATTAGAAGTGATTATTTTAGTATGTTCAAAATTTTGTTTAGGATTTTATGAATTCCATTCACCATATTTTGGATCCAATGTTGTTTGACAACATTGCAATTAATTTTTTGTATAGTTGAAATTGCATTTTATGTACAAATTGAAAACTATTGAATCACACAAGTAGTGCATTATAATAGTAGTCAATAAGACATAATAAACTATTAGAAATGAAATTTTAACAAATAGTACACAAATTTAAGTCACCAATAAAAATTACATGTGATTAACCATTTAAATATCATGAAAAGACATATAATTTGTAATAGAAACAATAAAAGTAGCAAACACATAAAGTATAATTCATAACACATTAGATGTACCTTGAAAAATCCATTTGGAAAAACCTGTATCATTAAAGAGAGGAAAACCATCTATTAATCTAATAGAAATGTTATATAAATACATCTAATTTTTCTCCTCAATCTGACAACATTTTAGCAATATAACAATGCTAACTTACAAATACACTTATAATACAACTATCCAAGACATTCAAATTTTTAGATAATAAGGAAGTAAAAACCATAAATGATTTTTCAAAACTAAAACAACCAAAATCTATGTTATGACAAAAAAAAAATTAATGCACCAATGTGCAAAATTACTAATGACTTCAAGAATAGAAAATCATAATTGCAACATCTTTGACCAAAAATTACCATGGAACACATCCCTATAAGTAGCAATTCATTTTTAAGATTATAGTATATGTAAAACCCATCCATCATAACAAAGATACTCCACTCTCTCTCCTCGCACATAGGAATGATAAATTTATTTAAATGCATTAAGAACACTTCATAACTAGCAATGTCATAAATAACCTCTCTTATTCAATGTCATTACAACTATTATACGACAAATAATTATGCTCAAAGATATTTTATAAAAAGGTAAAGAGACTCACATTGACCTTATACTTAAAAACTAGAACATAATCAAACATATATTTAAAAAATAATAATACTATATAAAATTAAAATTATTAGATATTAAATATAAATATATAATATTTATTAAAATGTAAAAATAAAAGAATTACCAAAATAATAGATGAATTTTTTCAAAATTAAAACGACATACAAAAGTAAAACAACTCTTCAATTAAAAAGTAAACAAACAATAAAATAAAAGCAAGATACATATATACAATATATCACTGTATGTATACAATATACAATATATGCTTGGGTTGAGATGAAATAATATATATAAAAAAAAAATGATATATATACAATATATATCATTGTATGTATACAATATACAATATACAATGAAAGAATTCTTACCACAGCACAGGAAAGTTTGGGGTTGAGATGCTTGGGTTGGAGGATGCTACGGCCTATTTGGGCCTAAGTCAAAGTCGTGGCCTTTTTGTTCCAACGTGTGAAGATATTCCTCATCATCCTCAGGCAGTCTCTACTCCATTTGCAGGAGACGTCTAAGTCATCTTTAACCATAGGGAACCTCGATCTAAAGTGACGCAGGTTCATCATCAATATCACCTCAGCCCGTTGGTGTGATTTGTAGATTCAGTCTCGACTGAATAAGGGCACGATTTGAAAGAAGATTTGGTGTGAATATCAGGCGTGAGTCTACACAGTGGAATGAATGAATGATTTTTAATGACGTCCATAAGAACCCTTTAACCCACGTCGTAATGTTGCTTAGAGGTCGTGCCCAAACTACTCAAAGGTGCCTAAACGCCCTCAAAATCTACCTAGAATTGGAGTTGGAGTGGCATGACGTGGAGCTGAGATAGTTGTATACAACTACAAATTTACCTCTACATGATCTACACAATCTCACCAAGAGGTGTTAAAGAGGCCTCCTCAAAATACTCAACAATTTGCATTCAGTTAGTATTTGCCTTCTATTGCATTTACATGTCTTAGCTTGAGATAGTTGTCACTATTTATAACAACTACTTTGAGTTTGGTGGCATCATGTCACTCTTCAAATTACATAACAATAATTGGACTTGATCACTCCAATTTATTGTTTGAGCCTATCAAATTTCAGTTAGTGTTTCGTGTACAATATCACTTGATCATGAAGTAACATTAAAATTTGCAAGGGGGGGAGAATTTTTTATAATCGACAAAGGGTTGTAAAAAGGGGGTCATTATTTGAATAATGGGGGTTTTCATTTTATATTTTTGTCATTTTTTTGAGGTTTGAAAGACATACTTAATCTATGTCTTCATTATCTACCTCATGACAAAAACTTGTAAGAACTCATAACAACAAATAAATTTGTAAATGCACTCATATAAAGTGCCACAAAAATTGAATGTGTATTCCTTAAGGAGGGAATTTTATACTTACACTGAATTATAAAGTGCAATGAGGGGTTGTGCAGTGCCTTGATTTGTCATTACAGTAATGGATCCTTGAGATTCTTGACTAATGTGTATGTTGCCTTGATCTGTCATCACAATAGTGGATCCTTGTGATTCTCACCTCATGTGTGTGTGCCTTGATGCACACCCTTTTTCAGTTTCTTTTACATATTTTAGACTTAATTCTCTAGGTCTAAGTTCCTGTGCACACTTTTGTGCCCAATTTTTGTTGGTCTACTTATACCTCTTCTTATCAGCATCAAGGGGTACTGTAACAGTGTTATGTTAATGATTCTTTCAATGAAGTGCAATGGAGGAACCTTCTACTTTGGGGGCTTTCATAGATGTTCTATCTTTATCTCTTGTATGGGGGATTATTTTAGTGGATAATATTTTGTGAGATTCTAGTGCTTATGTACAACACCACGATGCACATTTTAGTAGTGTACTACCTGTCACTCATGCATTTATCGATTGTACATGTACAACTTCATGGGGATCTATGTATTCATGGTTGAGTAGTGTTCCACATGTTCACTCATGCAGTGTTTTGTATCTCTTATCTTGATCTACATTTCTTGGAGGTTTGTTAATTCCAACAAACACCAGTTCATCTTTAGCAAAGTTTACAACTTCAACGTGCTTTAGAAGTTCTTTATCATCATGTTCCTATCTTCATAGGACATCTTTTCAGAAGGCCTTATCCTTCTCTTTCTCCTTTTTAGAGAGGAGTTTTATTCTCGTTGGGTTTTCTCTTTTTTCTCCATTTGTGAGAGATCATTATTGTACATGAGTACTTTACCAAACCTTGTTGTTGAGACTCATCTTTTCATTGTTTATCTTACTCCCTAAGTATTGCTTAAGGGGTATTATTAAACTAGTTAGATTTTAGCCTACTTAATATATTCCTATTCACACTACATTTAAGCTCACTTAGAGGACTTCTAGATTTTTGTCTCTCCTCACGTGGTTGAGACAAGTGTTCTCACTTTGTGAGACACCTCTTGTATGATCACTTGACACTCACTAGAACAATTGTCATGTGAGTTAACAAGAGTTCCATCTTTGAAGGGTTAGTCAACCATTGTGTTTCACATGACTACCTTCACTACCTTGCCTATTTAGGAAAGATCACATTGTATATTTTAATAAAATATTTTATCAATCTCTTTAATAATGTAAATTAGACTCATTGTGTGCCAGTGTTTTTGTGGAAGTACCAGGTTTTTATTTTTAGGATCTTATTAGAAATCCTAACACTTTGTTCAAACGTCCTTCGAATGAAGGCACCTTTGAACGAAGATAGTTTTGGTTGATGAAAATAATATTATTTAAGGACCTTCAAATGAAGGTCTGGTAATAAAATAATATTAAAAAAATTAGTGGCTGACCTTCAAATGAAGGATAATTTTAACCAACTTTTTTCAATTAAATGTTTATTTGAGTTATGTATATATAAAAAGTCATTTTTTGTGTTTTTAATATCAAAAAATAAAGAAAAATTCACTTTTTGGTATTTTTTTGCAAGTGCTTTACATTTGGAACGTGGAATTGGGAAAGGAATTATTGAGATCATATTTTTCAAAGAAGGACATGGGAAATAAAAGGACAAGACAAAATAAGATTGCATGGTCATTTTTAGTAGAAAAGGAACACAAATTACATGAAGAAAGGATGTGAAGATATTACAATCAAAGAGAAGGCATGTATTTGATATAAATTATTTATTTTTATAATTAAATCATTTTCTAGATAAGATTAGGAGATCAATAAGATTGAAAATTATTTTCAATTGTAGTATTTTTTTCAATTCAAGTTGTTAAATTAAATATATTCATTTGTTTATGTTGTGGATCCCATTACCATTCCTAAGTCCTCTACTAAAATCATTATATTTCCTACTTCTTAACTAATAACCCTAAACCCTATTTGTCCTAGAAATTCCAAATCCCAAAGGTCCTAAATCCTAAATATTATTGAGCTATATCTATGATTAGATTTCTAAGCCAAATTATCTCCCATTGAATTGACTAATGATTCCTTTCTAGGTGATCCCACAATAGTGGTTTACAATTTTTGGCCAAACTAGACACTGAAATAAATTTTTTTAACTAAATCTTCACTTTCAGGCACCTATAGTGGCTAAACCGTGAGAAATTTGAAGATGATGCAAACTAGAGTTTTGTGACATGGTAAAAGCAAGAAGTTGGGTACACGAAGAGGGGAAGTTTCGGCCAAAAAAAAAATCTCGCAGAAAACACATACGCGTTATTAAAAAAATGCGTATGCATTTAGGATCGGGTACCCGATCCTAAAAAACGCGTATGCACTATTAAACGCGTTCGCGTTATATAATGCGTACACATTTTATAACACATAAAAATTAATTATTTAAAAAAATAAATACTTTTTAGAAATGCTTACGCGTTTTAGAACGCGTACATGTTTTGAACTAAAAACGCGTACGCGTTTTAGAACGTGTATGTGTTTCTAAAATGTAAAATAATCAAGAAAGTAAGGAACGCATATGCGTTTTGTAATGCGTACACATTTTGTAAAAACGTGTATGCAATTTTTAAATTCAAAATTTCCAACCCACATGTTGTCTCGGTTTTAGGCTCGGAAAAGGCTTGGCAATCCGAGCCTTAGCCTTTGACCTACAACTAAAAAACTAAGACAAATTGAAGAAAAATGTCCAACTTTGACAACATAGATGATGGACTTTTTTTTCTGAATGAGTCTATAAAATTAAAACCCATTAGAGAACACAATATCTACTTTCTAAATATATAATTTTTGTTAAAATTGGATTACGTTTGCCATTTTTTAATTAATTTCTAAGCAAACTAGTCCTTAAACTTAAAATATCATGTTTTTTTGGTTTTTTAATAACTTTTTATTGGTAGATTTTTTTGTAAAAAAAATTATATGGGACAAACTTCAGTCAATTCTCTACACAATGAAAAAAAAAGAGTCAAAAAATGTTTTGTTTAGGTCTATTTATGTTGTCCGTACACGTTGATTTGAAAAAACATCAATTAAGGCCAATAAAAATTTAATAAAAGAAAAAATATTCAACCAAAAATTACAAAAAAAAATTCAGACCAAACTTCATGTTGTTAGCTCTCTTTTCCTAAAAGGAATTAGCAAAATAATTTTATTTGGGTCAAAAAGTGTTGTCCGTACACCTGCTTGGTATGGTAAAAAAATAGGGACTTTTAAAAAGTGGTTTTTATAGATCCTTATCAAAATATAATTTCTATAAACTGGGTGCTATCATAATAGTGGTTTACAATTCCTGAGAGGAATGAATTTTAGCTGAAATCACATATTTTTAGAAAATATAATGATTTAAGCCTTGAAAAGTTCCATTTTAAGGATTCCAATTGAAGAGGGTTTGATCAAATCACCTTAGATCAAAACCCCTTCGATAGAACCTCACTAGTTTTAAACCATACCTATAAATGCGTCTCCTTTACACCTATCAAAATGCTGATAAAAAATCACTTTTGATTTAGCTTTTGGGGATCAAATGAATTCATTTAAAATTTATTTCAAATGATTATGGCATTCCTCAGAACAAGCTATCCAATGAATATAATTTTAATATGTTTTGGTTTTGTTATGTATTTGTTTTTAAAGTTTTATTAAACATAGGTTTTTCATCGAAAATGAATTTCTTTGTTCTTCACATGTGGAAAAATAGAAGATTATCAAAAAAAAAAATTGAAAAATATGAGTGCACCATAAATTGAAGTCCTTGATCCAACAAAAAAAAAAATAAAATTTTGACATATACAAAAAAAGTTACGTGTTATACAGTCGTGCTGTGTCTGAATTGTAATTTATTTGACTTTGAAACTTGATTAAGGAAAAAATATTCACTAAAAAACTATCTAACCAAGTGGAAGCACTAGATATCAGAGTTACAAATCTAAATTTGAAATAATTAGAATTTTATCCTTCATGGAAAAAATGTTATGCTTATATGGTGTGTCACTTTTTAAAAATGTTGTTTTCTGAAAAAAATATTTTTGTGGGAGATGGAAAAAGAAGTGAAATTTGATTCCAAAAATTTTGAAAAAAATATTTTTAGAATCTACAAACAAAATTTGATGAGACTCTAGTTTACACCATCTTCAAATTCCTCACAGTTTAGCCGCTATAGGTGCCCGAATGTGAAGATTTAGTTAAAAATAATAATTTAGTGTCCAGTTTGGCCAAAAATTGTAAACCACTATTATGGGATCACCCACTGGTATTTTAATAATTTACATATTTGAAAACTAGATTCAAAATACTAAATTTCATATTACTAATTTTTTTAAGATTAATTGTGGAAGTGCCTCAATTTTTCAGTCCAAGTGTGACAAATTCTGAAAAATAGCAAAAACATTTCCACTTTTTGAGCTTTTTGTGTACCCAACTTCTTGCATCAGCCCACATTTTGTTTGTAGATTCTAAATATATTTTTTCAAAATTTTTGGAATCATATTGCACTTCTTTTTCCATCTCCCTCGAAAACTAGTTTTTTTTAGAAAACAACATTTTTAAAAAATGACGCTCACTGTATAATGTATAATTTTTTTCCATGAAGGATAAAATTCTAATTCTTTCGAATTTAAATTTGTAACTCTGATATGTAGTGCTTCCACTTGGTTAGATAGGATTTTATTGAATATTTTTTCTTTAATCAAGTTTCGAAGTTAAACCAATTACAATTCAGACATAGCGTGACCGTATAACGCGTAACTTTTTTGTATGTATCGAAATTCATTTTTTTATTTTTTGTTGGATCAAGGACTTCAATATCTGGTGCACTCATATTTTTCAAAAAAAAAAAATTACAATCTTCTATTTTTCCACATATGCAGAACAAAGAGTTTGATTTTTGGTGAAAAACCTACATTCACAAGAAATAAAAAATAAATATAATAATTAAATTAAATTTATTTAAAATTATACTTTTTGCTAAGCTTATAATAAGGACTACATACTTTAAAAAAAAAAAATTTTAAATGAATTCATTTGATCCCCCAAAAGGTAAATCAAAAGTTATTTTTTACCAGCATTTTGATAGGTGTAAAGGAGACTCTGTTATAGGTATGGTTTAAAACTAGCGGGGTTCTATCCAAGGGGGTTTGATCTAAGGTAGTTTGATCAAACCCTCTTCAATTCGAATGCTTTAAATGAAAATATTAAAGGCTTAAATCATTATATTTTCTAAAAATATGTGATTTCAGCAAAAATTAGAATCTCCTATAAATTATAAACCAACTTTGTGGGATCAACCTTCTATTCAATTTTTGTACCTTACTCACCTTGCAAATCTATGATAAAACCTAGGTCCTATCTAGGACCCTCCCCCAATGGATATCCCCCTTGTGATATCTTTATATATCTAGTCTACACACTAGATAATCATGTCCAAAACATATGATGAAAGATATTAGATATATATCTCATTAATCCCATTGTTGAAATATCCTAGAGAAATGTAATGAATATCCTCAAAACATCCCTATTCCTAAACCCTAAACCTCAAATTTTGTTGAATTAAATATGTAACATGTATGATGATTTCTTGTATGAATTGTCTCTGACTAAATTAACTAATATACAAACATAAATTAGGAATTTAGACATATTGTATATATAAATAAATAATACTTAAGTACTAAAGTCATAATAAAAAATAAATTATAGTAAATTATACTTGTGAGAGTTTCATATACAAATCCTTTAAATTTTATTAATTTTTAAAAATAATTCAATAGAGTTGTGGAAAATTTTAGGATAACACTAAGCACATGATTTTGTAAATTTTTGGAATGATTTTGAATTAGAACTAGCCAAAATTCAAGATACTCCCAAGTAATTTATGGACATAATCCAAAATTCCATCCAAATATTGGCACATTTCCATCTAGTATTTTTTCCAATTTTACATTGTTTGGCCTATCATGATCTTGCAAATACCCACCTTTCCCCTTGGATTAAAAATAATAAATTATAATTTCTTATGTGATAGAGCAAATAACCCAAGATCATCAACTGCAGAAAACACTATCATTTCACCAAACAAGGAATGTAAAAAATTGAGATGAATATATTACACAATGTACAGGATTATAAAGCAATGAAAATGCTGATGGGTAAGAAAACTACCCACACAGGAATACAAAACTAATTACCCTATTAAATGTAAACTATTGCCTAAGTTAAAACTTAAGCGTAAATATAATTTACTCTAACATTATATATATTCCTTAAAAATATTTAATGTATTCTACTCATATTATAAATCAAAGGTTGAAATATGAGGATATAATAGTGAATTGGTTTGCCTATTTTGTGTGATAGATATCTATAATATATTTTTTTTCACAAAATAAATAACTCCCAAAATAAATTCAAGCATCAAGTAGGGAATAAAACCATATAAAAACATGACTAGAGTTAAGCTTGTTAGGAATAATTTGGCCTTAAAAATATTTAATGTATTCTACTCATATTATAAATCAAAGGTTGAAATATGAGGATATAATAGTGAATTGGTTTGCCTATTTTGTGTGATAGATATCTATAATATTTTTTTTTCACAAAATAAATAACTCCCAAAATAAATTCAAGCATCAAGTAGGGAATAAAACCATATAAAAACATGACTAGAGTTAAGCTTGTTAGGAATAATTTGGCAAGTAATTGATCCTCATGAAAATAAGTAAAGAATTCCTAACTTATTAAAATTCCTTTTAGGAAGTAATGGATCACCTTTACTATATTACTTTATAAAATAAGGTGTCGCCAATCCACTCAGTCAAAGATATTTCCAAATTTCATATGTTAAAGCCTTGTGGAATATTTTTCTCATATCAAATTTGTAGTTTATTTATTGTTGCATGTACAATATCAACATACAAATGTTCAATAGTAGTGAACATAGGGCTTGGAGAACTAAAGGCTTGCCTCTAAATGAACTGACAAACAAAGTCATCGATTAAAATATCTTTAAAAAATAATAAAATAATACCTTTGAGAGAAAGTAATCTTCAAGCTCAAAGGTATTTTTTAAAATCAATGAAGACCTTTGAGCGAAGATCTTCTTCACTCAAAGGTCAATCTTTGTTCAAAGATATTTGCATCAAGACCTTTGATCAAAGGACCTTCATTCAAAGAAATATCTTCAAACAAAGGTGGTTAAAACAAATCCATTCACTTTTGAAATTTTCATGTTCCAAGTTTGGGACCTAGTATTGTGGGATTACCTTAGTAATACTTATATTTTAAAATATGAAAATTAATTTTGATGATTATTTATTGGAGAAAAAGTATTTAGTGTGTAAACAAGTGTATAATTAATGTCCATTTGATAATAAAGTGAAACATAATGATAAAATTAAAACTATTCTAGAATGTGAGTTTGGATACACTATAAAGTATTATTTGTAGAATGGATGTTAAAATAATTATCTTCAAATATAAGTGTCCAACTCATTAAATTTTAAGCCTTGATTTGAGCATATGTTTGAATCTCACTAATTTAAAAATTAAAAAATGGAATTAGAAAAGGCACAAGAGTAAAAATAAAATGTACATTTGTAATTTTATTTTGTACAACTTAAAAAATAATTAAATTTTTACCCTTGTTATTGGAATTTACACTCTAATTTGATTACTATTATATAAAAATAAAATATTATAATATAATATGACTTTTGTATATAATCCTTTTATATCATAATGTTTATAGGATTGTGTACATGTACTTCAAGCTCAATAGAGTGTAATTTAAGATCTTTGGATTGAATATGCATATTTCACATTTTAAAATGTTCGACAACCTTAAGGAATGTGTGCATTAGGTAATGAGAGCATAGAACAAGAGGAAAAGTGGTGCCACCTTGTTGTGAGGAATCTACTTGAAGTCAATGAACATCATCTCATAATGTGAATTCATTGTGGTGTATTATTTTTAATTTGCATTTAGTGATTAAGTTTGTGCCCATTAGACACTATGAGTAGTAAGTTAAAGAAATACTTCATACATGCAAGTAAATCACTAGTCCAAATTAAATCTACATAATGTATACATACAAACCAAGGAAAGAGGAGTATAAATAGTGTATACATGTAAGAAAAGATAATGGAGAAATAATGCATTCATGTCTCTTACCTCAAAAAAGTTATTAGGACTACTATTTAATATCAAATAAGATACTAGCATTAGATGAGGATCAATCCATATTTAGAGAAAGAATTTATATTAGAAAAATACACTAAACACATTGGTGCTCATTCTATTAATGAGACTATTCCAACGAAAGAGTTTGAAATCTAAATATGTCACATGGGAACTAGTCAACATTCCCTCCAAGTCTCCATAGTTCAATATAAATAAGTAAAAACTTATCAAAGGGTTGGAAATGCTATGAAACTCATTCTACTATATGCAATTGATTTTATGTAGTATTAATTAGGTGAATATGCTTTGTAAGTCACCATGGGTAATACTAAATAAAGGTGTGGATTAATTTGATATGTAATCCATCCCACTAGTTGGTCAAAATAAAGTATTTATCCCATATGTATAAGATATTAGTCATTATCTCTAGTTACACTCTTTATATTATGATAGCTTCCCAAATGGAGTGTACCTTGAACATTTCTATTTGGAGTATAATATATATTGGGAGGTTGCTCCCTTGAAGTGGTGTTATAAATATAATAAAAAATAATATATTTCTCTGTATTATACATATATCTATATGCATTGTCTTATTTTCCTTACAAGTTCACTACATCAAGGTTCATATTATTTGTTTAGAGTGGATAAGTTAAGGCAACATACAAATCAAGAAAAGTGGTACAACCTTCAATATCTCTTTGTTTAGCTTCTCTAGCGCATCAAATATGTGATGGGGGCCACCACTTCTCAAGACGAGGTGAATGATTAGAGTATGACCATGCAAGAAATTAGAACCCCTACATGTGAAGACTCCTCTATGCTCTCCATTAAAAAATTTTCACTTGAAGTACAACTCTTTTTCTCATCATGCATCACTATGCATGACATCATGTGTTCTTCATCAAACATTTTCTTGTATGATTAAGCATAGTCTCATATAGGATACCTAGAAACTTTAGTGGTACTACATGTGGATACAATTAGGCCTTGTAATAAAAAACCAACTATCAATAAGTCTAATCAATAGGGTAGTTGGAGGAAGAGATTTTAGGATGGATCATTACAACTTCCCTTTCTTAATTTGTACCAATATTATAGTCTATTTACATCTATGCACCTCTCACATTCAAAAGTTTATTGTTGTATGTTGTATAGTTGTTAGAAAAACCACTTCTATTTGTTTCCTCTTTCTAGTTTAAATATAATCTTTATTCATAGATATATAGACTCTATGAGAAAAATATATATCCTATTCATTTCTATTTTTGAATATAAGTAGCTCATAATTACTAAATTCTTTCACTTTAATTGTGTGATTGACTTACAATGTTTTGATTTTCTTTTTTCATGATTTATAAACCCCATCCTTTACAAGAATGCCTTATGCCCCAAACCTCTTATGATATAGAGAATACATGAGATCTAAATTCAAAAGTATTAGGTGAACTTTAACATTTTCTAGGACCAATATTTCATTCTTATACTAGTTGAGACTATGTATACAAGTATACATGCATCCATGTGGGATAAATAGTTGAATAGAATGTTACTACATTTCTATTGGAAACATTATTGATGTGTTCCCATTTAATTTATCTAAGTAATCCAAGGAAAATGATATAAATGCATTCATTAATTTTATTAGCTACATGTGATTTAGTTTTATAGATAATTGAACTTGCATGACACTTTTTCCTCCCCAAGTACATGATAACCATTGGTCTTAAAAGCATTGTACAAAATCAAAATTTATTATTTATATGTGGGTATTTAACAAATGAAATATGTACCTACCATGTTATCTTATCATGTATCTTTTTTCTATCTCATAGAGTTTTCATTAGATTCATGCAAGTAAAAGTACTCTAGACTCATTTATAACAAGATAAAATTGTTACTTATTTATCAAATGAAGATTCTTACAATTTTTTTAAATGTAACTATAAGCCTAATCATGATTATGGTCTCAACCATTTATAAAAAATAAATAATTTCTTGATCTAGGCTTCTTTAAGGAAGTTGAGTGCATATATAGTTGTAATATAAAATCACAACTCCCGAAAATGTAGTAGAAACTATTTATAAAAGAAATTATTATTTTACACCAAATCAAAGAGAAGTAATCAATCTAACTTATTTAGATAATTTTTGTAATTCAATAATTCTAAATAGGAATTTGATACTCTTTCTCAATGTGCAAGACTATTTTTGTGAAATTCTAATAAGGAGTAGTTTAAGAGGCCTTATTGTTGGTTACAATATATAGTTGAATGGGTAAATGGGAATTTAATCAAGTCCATGTTATTTAAATAATTTAATTACGATGAGGAATAGGTGGTGTTACTACCCATACACATTTCTTGATATATTGGAACTACATGTTGTACAATGTTAGTTAATGTATCTTTTCCTTGCATTTTAATGTTAAGGACATAAACATTTAATTTTAGAGCTATAAAATAGAAAAACTCATTTTTTAGGATTTAGAGGTTATTTTTTACCTAAATTATTTTTTATATGGGTTTTAACTAATTCCCTCAATTTGCAAGAATTTATATCTCTTCAAGATATACAATTTGAAAAAAGGATCAATCGTTAGATCTCTTAAAGCTCTTCAATTTTAGAAAGGGCTCAATTAGCTTCTTGAACCAAAATTTATGGACTTTAGAAGTTTGTCATCCAACATTGAAAACGTAAGAGAAAATATGATGCATAAGAGAGTTGTAAGAAGTATTCATACTTGTTGAGCAAATTATGATAGATTTATGACATTTCATAAGAAATCTTTGAATAGAGATAATGGTGCCAAAATAGAATGCCCAATTTGGTGAGTGGATTCTGATGAGCTTATGGAAGGTCAAAGGAATATGTTATTTTTAGCATATGGACTCATCTTAGTGATTGAATATTATATTCTTAATTAGTAAATATGGGTGCCACTTTTTGGGTGGTTTTAGTTCATGTATATCTAATTACCATTTGATAATTTTATGTATTTCTTCTCCATTAGATGCTTGAGATGAATATGAACAATAGTGAGTTTTGTAGGTATTGTTATGTTTCTAGAATTGCTCTAGATCTCTCATTAGTGATACTCCTATAAGGGCATGTCCCTATGTTGTATTATAATCTATGTTGATAATAATACAATTTCTTCATGCTTTGAACTATGGATTTTTTCCCACATAAACATGTTTTATGGAATCATTTTGTTGTGTAGGATTGAAATCCATAGTTGTATCGTAGTTTTGACCAATGAAGTAATTTTAGGTAAAACACTTTCACTAGAAATATTCTTTTTGTAGAAAGGTTTCATTCAAACCCATGTGGTAGCTACATAATAGAAGGATTTTTGGCCAAATCATTTTCACCTATTTTTTTTATTGGCTAAAACTCAACATACAAAAAGGAAAAAGTGAAGGAAAAATATATTTAAAATACAATTAGTTTTGATCAAAATAATTTAGGGTGAAATATTTTTGGCTAAACTATCTAGGTGGATGCCCATGTGGCAACCTAACTTTCTTTTGGTGAAAATTAAAAAAAAAAACCAAATTTTAACTCTAAACTTTTCCAGCCAAGGGTATTTTCATGAAAATGTACAATATTCTTTGATAAGTTTTAGAGCCTAATTTTTCTAATTTACTATTATTAGGTCATTATAATAAAATATGAGATTGATTAAAAAATTAAAAATATTAAATATATTTTAAAAATTAAAAAAAAACTATGCACTAGAGAAGAGAATTCTCTTCAAAATTTTATAACATCTCATTGAAATTGTGACATTTTGAGTAAATTTGGCTTTAAATATTACTAAAAAATAAATATACATAAAAATTTAATTATTTTTCTCCATGTACTAGATTTTCAAGATATTCAAGTAGAAAAATAATAAAAAAATAATAATATATTTTTTGCTCATCCCATCAACCTCACTTTTTCAATTATTTTTTAGCAACTACAATTTATTCTATTAAATTTTTCAATTATTTTTTAGCAACTACAACTTATTCTATTAAATTTATAAAATAAATATATCCCTCTATTTTTCAATAGTTTACTAGACATGCATGTTAATTTTAGATGCTCCATGTTGAAAAATTATATCCATAAAGAATATTTTCTTATAAAAATATGACACTATTCTAAAATTTGGCTAACTAAAAGATTTTAATTTATTTGCACATACCTCTTCGAAAAGATTAGATTATAAAAAAATTCCACTCTCTTGATATTTTTGTAGGGTGAAAGTTCATAATTATGTCACACTTTCAAACAACTAAGTAGTTTTAATCAAACTATTTTTTCTTGAAAATATTTTTGTTGAATTTTTTTTAGCTAAAACAATATGAAATCTTCATGGATCCAATAGCTTTTCACTTTTCTTTTGCTAAAATCCCTTAAAATAAAATAAAATTAAAAAGAAAAGATACCATTTTATTTTGGTTGAATCTAAGTCCCCCAAAAGTGCTTCACCATCTAGCCAACTTTCAAATTCTATCCATTCAACCATACAATTCCAATATTATTCCTCTTGACCACCAAATTGAGTTAGGTCTTCAACCTATCTAAACTACTATTATAATTTATTTTTATTGAAATATTAATATTTCTTATTAATTTATTTTATTTTTTTAAATATATTTGTATGTGTATATATGAAACAAAACATAAACTATAAATCTAAATCCTACATCGCAAATCTCAAATAAAAAAAAATACTTAAATTTGAAATGAAAATGAAACCCACCAATTTGAAATGAAGAAATTATCTTTATTTGACCTTTATAAACCCTAACTTTGAAATGAAAAATCTAAATTCATTTCACCCCAAGTTTGAAATGAAAAACCTTAACTTTATTTCACCAGTATAAACCCTAAATTTAAAATGGAAAATTAATCTTATTTCATCCTTAATATCATGTCTAAGATTTTCATTGATATATCAAATTTGATATTTATATATCAACTTTTTTAATTTATAATTTAAATCAATTTATTTATTAGACTTTCATATACATCAAATTTTAAATTTATATTTTGAATATTAATTTATCAATTTTTATATCACTTCATGAATTTGAATTGATAACAAATTTGAAATTGATGTATAATAAAAATTCATATCATTTTGAATTTTGATATATATATATATATATATATATATAATATTTATCAAATTTAACATAAATATTAAAATAAAAATTTAAATTGATATCATATTTTGATTTATCAAAATTCAAATTAATATCTATAAGCTTATTTACTAAAATTTATATTTTGAGATTAATTTATGAAAATTAAAATTGTAAAATATGTAAAATTTTATTCTTTGAATTGATATCAATATTGATTAAATTGATATCAAAATTAATAATCAATGTATTAAAATTGATATCTTGAAAATGACATATAAAATTAAATTTTGATATATATTATTTATAAATCAATATTCAAATTGATATATCAATATTGATATCTTCCTAGTGTTATCTAGCTCCAATGGTCTTCCTCTCACTCGCGAAATAGGGGTAGGTTGTTAACCTACTTGAATTATTATACACATTTTTTATTAGTTCTTGCTATGAAGCTATAAACAAGGGCTAATTTTTAACTAGTGACTAAATGCTTTATTTTAAAGCAATGAGAATTCATTATTTTCTTTCTAAGACATTATATTTTAATTTTCTTAAAGTGCAAGATTTTTAACTTTTCAAATTTTCAAAATTAATTTTCCTCAATTTTATTGGCTAAAAGTTTTTGAGTGATAAGGGTAATTTTTTTAGGGATCCATAAACTTTTTATTCGTAATAATAAAAAATGCCTTGAAAAATTATAAATAAAAAGTTTATGCTCACAATTATGAAAATCTGCCCTTATGGATCAAAAAAATTTAGCCAATGAAATTGAGGAAAATTAATTTTGGAAATTTGAAAAGTGAAAAATCTTGCATTTTACTTCAAGAAAATTAAAATATAATGTTTCAAAAAGAAAATAATGAATTCTCATTGCTTCAAAATAAAGCATTTAATCACTAGTTAAAAACTAGCCCTTGCCTATAGTTCTGTGGTAGGAACTAACAATAAGAATAACGTTACTGAAACCCACTTTTCTCTACAAATACAATTCATAACTATACTTGATTTTTGATATATAATGGACAAAAACCTAAACTTATGTAAAATCTTATTTTGATAAATATATGGAGCAGTCCTATACTGATCAAAAAATAATATAATAAAAAATTAAAATTTTAATATATATCAAATTGCATATATATAAAAAATAAAATCAATATTTGAATTGACATCATATGTAATAGTAGAATTGAAATTGATATATATTTAGAGATATCTTCATCATAATAAAAAAATTAAAGGAAGGGAAAACCAATCCAATCTATATCTCGACATTACAAACAATCCGAATAAAGGTATTAAAACCCACTTTTCCTTTACAAATACAATGCACAACTCTTATATAAATAATTACTTTATAAAATTTGAAATTAATTTATTACTATAATAAAAAAAATTGAATTAGAACTCTGTGCCAATTTTTACATCAACAAATCATTACTCTTTTTTAAAATAAAATTAACAAATAAATTAGTACAATTTTACTTAAACCTAGGTGTTGTTGGAAAACCCTAATTACTTGAGCAAGCTACTTTTAATGCTTGCAATGAGTGACATTTCGTACCTTTTTTCTTTTGGCTCGACTTGTAGACCTTAAAATTTGAATCAAATATCCATGAACTAGGTACACGGTGCTTAGTCTCGCAATCTGACAGGAAAATAAATGGGTTCCCTGTTTTGGTGTTGGGACAGCTGGGTCAATTATATATAAGGACGCCCCCTCAATAAATGAACCCCTGTGTAGGACCCCCTCTGGATTGTAATACCCCTTCAGTCAAAGTACACACGTTACTGACAACGCAGTGCCTTTCATTCGGTCTTTACCGTCTTACACACGGCTTCTGATCTGTTGTAAAAAAATATTATGTCCTTTTATTTCTTTCTGGTTTAGGACTTTGTTTCCCATTTTGTTTTGAGAAAAAATTCTCTGACATGGTGTCAGTTGGTAAAAAAAAGAATTGAATGGTGGAGTTGATTCATATTTGCAAAATTTTCACTTGGTAATATTATAATTGAAATTGATACATAAAATATAAATTTTAAGATATCTATCGAAAGAAATTTTTATATTAAATATATATTTAATTTTTTACATGTATTTTAAATTCTAAATTACATGTGTATTAATATGTAATGTTGTATATATAATTTTGAGTGATTTTTTTATATAATTAAAATTTATTTCTTATATTATTTTTAAAGTTGTATACATACATTTAATTATTAATTTATGAATTTTGCACATGTTAATATTTTTTTTATCATGTATGATTTATAAATTTATAATATTTATAGATATATTCAATTAAAATTATATATATATATATATATATATATATATATATATATATATATATATATATATATATATATATATTAATATAAATTTGTACATATACATCTATTTATATGGTTGATCAAGCTTCTCATTGGTTGACGGAGTTTGATTAAGATTGTGTTAAATTTTATGTCACGACCATTTCAAGATTCTTTAAGACATTTAGACCATAATTTTATAATTTAAACCTAACTCATATAACAGAGATAGGTTAGTGACCATTAGAGATGAGTTTCAACATATGTTCAATATTGTTTGATCATAGAACCTTTATGATGGTATTATTATTGAGCATTTTTATGCATCAATTGGAGATGGTCAACTATTAATAAGGTTGTTTCTTTGCATATAGTTCATATCATGTCCCCATTCTATGTACAATGAGATAGAGTAAAAACCATATACTATCATAGGTGAATGGATGTCATTTTGGCTTAGCTTATTTATTTGAGATGGCTAATGGCCCATCATAGACAACCACATAATAATGAGTTACCACTATTATTTTGCAAGAAAATATATGTAGAAGTCTATTTACATTTATATGTTGGTTATAAATATATCTCACACATGCTAGACAAGGGAGAGGGAGGTTTGTAGACAAACATCAGTATCAACCTAGATTTTCTAGCACCTATAAATAAGAGGGAATTAGTTGGTCTTTCTGGTGTTCTTTTCCCTACTAACTGCTAACTTGAAGGATTTTACCAAGAAACATATAAGGTGACTATTTTATCAAATATTGAGACACTTATCCTCAAAATAGGAGTTGAAAATACTAATAATAAGACAATTATAAGCCTTCTCTATACTTTGAGCCCTATCAACCTTAGGAGGGTAATCTTATAGATCTTTTAAAAGATAAAATAATTAGAAAAAATTAGATGAAGCCACACAAAAGGAAAAAAAAATATTTATATTTGACTATTATTCTTTATTAAGAGTTACTACACATTCAAATAAAAAATCTATCACTTTAGGTAGCTAGTTTAAATTATGCAACTTAAGATCAAACTTGATCACAATCCCTACAAATATATTCAGTAGTAGTTCCTTACAACATCATTAAACAACAAAATTATAGAATTATAAACAACAAAATTATATAATTATAGGATAAAAAAAAATAGATATGGTTGGTAAGTTGTGGTCATGGGGTACATATATTCTAAAAAATAAAAAATAAAAGAATAGAATTTCTTATCATTGAAATAGGGCGGGGTTGTAGAGAAAAAAGTAAGTGCAAAATTATATAGATATAATTCTATGCTACAAGAGGAGGCAACAGTCTATAATTATATAGTTAGATTGGGTTGTTTTGTATTATTAGACTAAAAATTTTATTTGACATAGTTAGATTGAGTTGTTTATCTAATATTTATCATATTCGTATTATTTAACTATTTTTTAATAATTTAAAACTTATAGGATCATCCATATTCAAGTACACTATAGATCTTTAATTTACATTTCAATTCATAACCTAGACATGCAATATAATTGATAATATCTATTTTAAGTTTAATTTATAATTTGATTTAAAATCAAATATCTAACATATGTATTTTTTTTCTAATTTATAGTTAAAATTGACAATTCAACAAATTTACAATTATTTAATGTTCTCTAATTTAAATGTGAGCAAATTTAATTCTAAACATTGATATAGATCTAACAAAATTTTACAATTTATCTAATTTATATATCAAAAATCAATATACATAACAAATTTTAATTGATAGATTGAACAATAATTTATTAATATTATATATCAATCCTTGAATTTGAAATGGAAAATGATATGAAAATTTGAATTGATATAAAAAATAATATCAATTTCAAAGACAATCAAGTTCTATTCATTATTCAATCTTTATTGGACATTTCGATTTCTCCTTAAAAGACAAAAGAAGTGGAGTCTATTTAAGCTTTTATCATAAGAACTCAAGGTATTGTAAACTATGACAAAGTTAGATTAGTAAGATTTCAAAACTTTATAAAAGATTTTGAAAATTTATAGATAAAAGAAGTAGAGTCTATTTAAAATTTTACCACAAGAACTCAAGATATTGTAAAGTAACTTACGATTTAAAGAAAAGTTGTAACAAATCTAAGTACATTCAAATAGAAGTGTTGGATAAATCCTTTGCGATCTCATAAGATGCATATGCAATGTTCTATGAAGAACCTGGTGCAAGATTTCCAATTTATAGTAAAAAGACTGAGACTTCTGACTTATTTATAATCTCCAAGCATTTAAGATTTTCAGCTGATTATCTCTTTTCATTCAGCCTCCATTCTAACGTTCTTTTATGCTCGTCCAATGGTGTTAAGACCTCTCTCTTGGCATGCCAAAGATAGAAGGGCTCTTGGTATCTTGTTAATCTACAGTACCGTTGGCTTGTTATCCATTTTCTCATACAATCTATTTGAGCATCTTCTATTATATGTCTCTTTTATAATCTTGGCCTGTGGGGCTTTTTTTGATTAATAATTTCTTTTAAACTTTATCAAAAAGAAGCAGAAAGAACAGTGAAGAAACAACGTGTTGCATTCTCAATCAACAGAATCCCGAATAGTTAGTGGCAGGAAAAAGCAGGAATAACAGCTAGTTAAAGACACTGTACCTGCTATAGTTCCATGGCAGGAACTTAAAAAGGAAGAAAATAAAGAAAAATAACTCAAGATAAAAGAAAACCAAGCGTGCGATTAGGACAAACAACAACAATCTCGGAAAGGACTTGGTAAAAGTGCACATGAAGAATCAAAAGAACTTATTTTAAATCAAATCTCATAACACTTGTTTTAAAATCATGGAAAATGTAAATGCTTTAACTTTATATTAGAAAAGTTTGTTGGCAAATTGTGTGGGAACAAAGAGCACGCTTTCCTTTCTTTTAGCTTGAATGCATCTCTGTTGGCTAACAAAATGAATCTAATGCTTTTTATAAGAGGCAGGAGAAAAGACATTACAACAGTATTAGTACTGAAAGAAAAAGATAAAGGAAAAGCAATCTAATGATTCCACTATAACGATTAAATTTTATTTAAAAACTCCATCCATTAACAAGCTTGTTATATTTTACATGGTATGGTGGATAGAGCATAAAGAAGCTTCATGTGGATTTTGGTCATTATTTTATTGGCAATGGCAGACGCATTGAAAACCCACCACCCTCACGTAAGTTTCTGTCTATATTCATTCTCTCTTTTGACAGTTGCCACAGTTCTTCACACGTTTGATGATCATACATACATTATTCTTAGGATTACCAGCTTTTTTTGTGTCCTTTTCACAAGTCATTTCTGCCCACATCGATCTATTATTAAAATATTTCCAGTGTATCACGGGTGTTGATGTACAAGCCCACTTTTCTTCCTATTGTCTGATGCTATGTGGAAGATTTGCAACATTTTAATGACTCCCATCATGTCATGGGCCCCTCATGTTGCAGAAATTGTTGCAATGACCTGTGTTAACTTTTTTGCAGTCTCCTTGTCTCTACTCTACCACCCTACCAAATTATATCTTCTTGTATTTTGCTCCTTGTTACAAGAATTGGAAGATGATCTCATCTGCATGATTACCATGCTCGTCTCTTGACTTTTTTTGGTTAACCTTGTAGGCAATGTGGTGTGGAGTAACTAGGGTTAGAATAAAGATGAATACGATAGTGATGGAAGTGGTTGCAAAAGGACAAACTCCACACTGTTTATCTGATCTTTCTTTTTCTAATGGAGGATTTTATATAATCATAGTTATATGATATCAAAGCATGAGTTAGTAGGTTGAAATCTCTTCGACTGAAACGTATATATTCCACTAAAAACACGATTTCAATCTCTTCTTTTATTTGATCCTTTTAATGTATATAATCATAGTTATATGATATCAAAGCATGAGTTAGTAGATTGAAATCTCTTCGACTGAAATGTATTCATTCCGTTAAAAGCACGATCCCAATCTCTTCCTTTATCTGATCCTTTTAATTTGATATCATCTGCACATATGCATTTGTTATGGTTTAGAAGGAGATAAACTATCAACCAACTTAACTGGATATAACTCATTGATTTTATGGGTTGCAGAAAAGTTGTAGTAAACTATGATTCAATTACTGTATACTTAGTTGTCTGTAATATTTAGATATTCTCAATGTTTTCCAACACAAACTTATAAGCTCTGGAATGAAAATGGTATTATGTCGGCATTTAATGTGTTAATGAGAGATCGTTTTGGAGGTTTTGTTAGATGCGCTAGACTGAATTGTATTGGAAGATTTTGTTTACTATTTGTTATCATTTGGGCTCTGCTAATGGATTCATAGAGTGTATATGGCTAATAGAACGTGTCGTATTACTATTTTATTAGAAGAAATTGCTATCTTATTTTGAACTCTCAATCTAAAGAAAGTCATTCATTTCATTGCTTTCCAACAACACGTTGTTTGATTGAGCCAGAAAAAACTAAATGAGTTAGGTTTGAAGTTTAGGAATGTAAGATATTTAATCAATTTTTGTAAGAATGACAAAAGGTTAGTTTAATTGTAGTTGTCCTTTGACTTTGTTCAATATAAAGAATATAAATCACTTTTTTAATAATTAGAAAGTAACATCTTATATCATTCAAATCAATAAAATATATTTTGATCAATATTTTTAATTATTATCATAATAAAAATATCATTAATATAAGTAATTAAATAATAAAAAATATTATTATTATAAATAGTTACATTAAATTTTATTTTTTATTAAATATATTTATATGTTTGTTTGTTATTATTATTCTTTTGTATTAGTAAATTTTATGAAATTACAATTGTTATGTTGTTTTGAACTTCTAATAAATAAATAAATTCTATATGACTTTTTTATTTTTACTAGTTTTCATCAACACATATAGAATGATAGATAAGAAAAGGTAATGAATGAGAAAAAGAAAATGAGTTAGGTTTCATGCTAAGTCATTGAAGTTTAGGTATGTAAAGCATGAGTGCAATTTTTTCAAAGACTGAGGATGATCTCATTTGATTCTAACTTTCAAAAAAATTGTTCAATATAAAGAGAATAAATCAAAATTTGTAATAATTAGAAAGTAATATTTTATATCATTCAAATCAATAAAATTTATTTTAGTCAATATCTTTTGATTATTGTCATAATACATAAAATGTATCATTACTATAAATAATTAACTAATAGAAGTTCTTGTAAATTTTAAGAAAATTACAATTTATTATAATGATTTCATTTTTGAACTAAAAAGAAATATTTTTTTTCTATACGACTTTCTTCAATTTACTAGTTTTCAACAATACTTAGATTGATAGATTGAAAAATTTAATGAGTGAGAAAAAATAAAATGAGTTAGGTTTCATGTTTTGAAGTTTAGGCATGCCATGCGTTTAATTTTCTTCAAAAAAAAATGAAGGGATGAGCTCATTTGATTGACTTTGTTCAACATAAAGAATATAAATTAAAAACCTAATAATTAGAAAGTGACACCTTTTAGCATTCAAATCAATAAAATAAATTTTATTCAATATTTTAATTATTATCATAATACATGATAAAAAGTATCATTAGTATAAATCATTAAAAAATGCAATTTTTTGTAAACTTTAATTAAATTATAATTTATTATTAGAATTTTTTTTTTTGTTTTTGAACTTTCAATTTTTTTTTTACTATATGAATTTCTTTATTTTACTAATTTCTAAAGAAAAATAAAATGAATTAGGTTTCATGTTAAGTAATTGAAGTTTAGGAATGTAAGATATGTGTTCAATCTTATTCAAAGAATGAGGATGAGCTCATTCAATAGTATCTTCTTTGATTTCGTTCAATGTAAAGAACATAAATCAAATTTTCTAATAATTTGAAAGGAACGTCTTATATCATTCAAATCAATAATTTTTTAATATCTTTCAATATTGTAATACATGATAAAAAAATATCATTAATATAAATAATTAAATAATAATAAAATACTATTAATATTAAAAACTATATAACATTTTAATTATTATTAAATATGTATAAATGTTTGTTTATCATTATTACTCTTTTGTATTAGTAATTTTTTAGATAAGTGAGAATGACATCATGCAAAGCTAAGAATTATATGTAAAATATAATATATCACCATATAAAATTGATTTGGAGAGATAACAAAATTAATATAAGAATACAATAGACAAATAATTATAGTAGCCCTAAATAGGATTTATGCCATATATACAATAACATCTCTTGGTATCTTTTTAGAGCATGCTAAATTGTATCATAAAAATATATAAATAAATTCATCTAATTCTTATAATTAGATAATTAACATAATTTAACATAGTCATTAAAGAAAACTTTTTTTTCATTGATTATTTTAAAATTTTCTATAAGACAAATTGTTATAATAAAGAAAATAGACAATCAATTTACCTATTCTAAATATGAAATATTAGCATTAATAAAATTTACTTCCTAACAAAATAGATTTACAAATACAACTGGATTAATAAAACCCAAGGTCCAACTAGCCATCCAGGTTTATGATTCTAAAA
Organism: Sequoia sempervirens; assembly: GCA_007258455.2. Classification (NCBI taxonomy): domain Eukaryota; kingdom Viridiplantae; phylum Streptophyta; class Pinopsida; order Cupressales; family Cupressaceae; genus Sequoia; species Sequoia sempervirens. Next base: position 41,698 of record VDFB02138251.1, read on the forward strand.
ACCATTTATATTTTTCTTCTTTCCATCCTTTCACTTTCCTATCTTTTCAACAATAAATAATGCTTCTTACAATTCAAGCTCTTAGGATTGTAATCAAAACCTTTCCAAAAAATCTACACACTATTTTTTGGGATATTTGAGTTGTTTATTTATTTATGCTAAATGTATATAACTTGAAAAAATTAGTGGTATGGTCCTTGTAGGGGCAACACCCAACATAGTTTTGTGGCCCCTTTAAAGAGTGAGACTCTTATGGTTGGGGACATAATGGTTCCTCTACAAAAGGCTTGGACTTGAATGGTATTTCCCTCTCTTTCTCTTAAAAATACCATCACAAACATATTTGACTTCTAAAAGAAAATAGAGAAATACAACCCTGATTAATAATTATTTGGAGACATGTATTACAAGACATATAAGTATTATAAAAATAATAATAAATATTTAATATATTTTTCATTTTTATATTTAATTATATTAATTATAATTTATTTTTATTTCAAATATTTCTACTCTATTTTTATTTGTAACATTGTAACATTGTGATAACTTCTTCTAATGGAGATAAATATTTAATAAATAATACTATTAAATTATATGAAATGATTTATGAAGTGATAATAATAAAATATTGTTTATAAATAATACTATCAAATTATATAAGGTGATTTATAGAATGATGAAATAAAATTTGTTAAATTTAGACAAATTTAAAAATAATATTTATTTAAATTTTAAATGAAAAATATAATTAAATAATTATTATATTTGAAAAGACAGAATAGTTAAATGTTCATTATTCTAAATTTATTAAAGAAAAATAAATAATGATTATGCATTACCAGAGTTTTATTGAAAAATGATTGGAAGATTACCAAAACATCACTAGAAAAATGAAGTGATATATAAGTACTACAAAAATAATGATATAATGATATATAATAATGCAAAGTAACATATTCACTGTGAATACTTTATATGGGGAAAAAGGTAAAAATAAAATGATTAAATGATCATCACTTTTGTTGGGAAATAAAAAGATAGGATGATTAGATAATTATAAGCTTTATTGATAGGACCATTAAATAAATTTAATGGTGAATAATGTATGGGACAACTTGTAGCATATTTAATGTTAATACTTTACATTGGGAAAAGCTAGAATAATATCCTCGTGGCCTCTTTCTAAACCTCACATATTTTCCATTTGAACCATCACCATTTACTAAAAGGTTGAGACTTATTTCATTATTTAAACATAGAAAATAATTGACATATACTCTTATACATTTGTATGTTTATTATAATAATTTTAATATGTTTATTTTAATAGAAAGTTTTATATTAAATTTAGATTGTTTTGTAAAGATATACAATCTGAAAAATATTTAAAGTAAATTTATTTAAAATTATTCAACTTTATCAACAAATAAAAAACTATCGTAATTAAAAATAATATTTTTAATAGGTTTAGCTCACCTAGACGGTTTTGTGGAACTAAAGGACATTAGGAGTTAACATTAAAATATTGGCCGTGGGCGTAAAAACGAGGAAAAATTTATATCGTGTAATTGACGTCAAACGTCATGCCTGACACACCACTTCCTATTTTTTCGCTTTATCAACGTTAAATTTATTAGACCAATTTTGGCTAGGTAATTAATTTAAATTCTGAACATTGGAAACTTTTACAGAATATAAGCTCTGCAACACAAAAGTAAAACAAAACAAGATTTTCTTTCTTTTTCTGATTCCGATTCCGGGAGAAATCTTTCTAAAAACAATAGTAGATTCCATTTATTGTCATTTCTTAGCTGTTGAATTGACATTTCGCAGTTGTCTGTTAATTTATTGGCCAGTCCAAATTCAACATTTGACCGAGGCTGGAATTTGCAGGAAAATCTGAAAGGCCTGTAATTAGATAATAATTTCAGATTGACATTGGATGCTGTTCATAGATTTTAGATAATAATAAAACATATATTCATTAGGTTCCGGTTGTTCATGAACAGATCTGAGGTATCTTTTGGAAATAAAATTAAAAAAATTCAAACAAAGACTTTTAAATTCATAGCAGATCTAAGGAAATGTTTGAGCAAGAGATCGTCGCTGTTAATTCAATTGCAACTGGAAAACTTGTGTAAATTATGTTCAGGGTTTGAGATCGAGACTGTGTAAAGAGACATGAAACGCAATCGGAGGGAGAAAATTGTTAATCTTTATTCTATAATTGAAATTATAGAGCCGCCATTGTTTCTGTGCAGAGATCCTTTTAACTTCGTAAAACAAAAGGATATTTACAGTATAACAAAGGTGATGACTTTCTATTTTGATTTTATTATTTTATGTAGAGATTTACAGATCATAATTTACAGTTACGATGCTATCATATGTTCGCTGGCTTCCCAAAGCTCCTTGGCTTTGTTCGTATCATTTGCTAAGGTAGATGTGCATTCTTCGTTGCAATCTGAGAAGTATTTACCCGATGTGTTATGTAATTCCCGATGTACAGCGACATAACAGGTTGTTGACGCTGCCTGTACAAATATAAAGGCATAAAAGTTGTGAGCCACTCTGATATATTCTTATCCAAAATCTTTTCAGAAAAGCAATTCTGGCAATTTTTTAAAGCTAAAGCGTATCTATTCGGCTGCATATTCGTCCTACAGATCCCTTCTCTCAAGTAAATGCGTATGAGATAAATGCTTATTGACAGAATAATTTTACAAAGATATTTTTCCTATAAAAAACTGTGGAAATGATAGACGAGTCCGAGATAAAAGATCACCTGAGGAATTGATTTTAAAAGCTTTGACGCGAGGAAGAAAACCAAATCTGCAGCAAACATAAATTGCCCTTTTAATGAGCTTTCTAGGATTGAAAGTATATTGAGTTTACCTGCAAATAAACAAAAAAAAGAGAAGAATATGGCTTACCTGTGATAAGTCCTTCACGATCTCTTGTTATTCTTGTCCTCACGATTCCTGGATGAACAGAATTCGCTGTGACATTTGCCTTCATTTCCTGCAATTAAACCAGAAACTTGTCATATTATCGCTTATGCTATACAAAGCCTCGGCTGGGTGTATAACTAAAAGAGAATATCGCATTAGATTGCAGTCTAGAGGTTGTACCTTGAGTCTCAAGGAAAGTTCTTTAGTATGTAGAATATTTGCCAGCTTTGATTCAGCATATACTCGCGTAGCGTTGTACCTGTGAAGATTACAGAAATAAGTAGGAAATCGCATATCAAAATTTGTTGAATATTTTTTGGAAAAGGTAGCTATTGGAAAGAAAAGCAGAGTCATTGAATTGTTACCTTTTTGGATTGTTTAATTGGCCGAACTGAATTCCGTCCTTGCCCAGCCAGCTATGAATGACAGAAGAAACATTCACTATTCTTCCCTGAATGCCTGTCTCCTCCGCCGTTTGCACCATTTTGTTCAGTAGCAGTCTTGTCAAAAGAAAGTGGCCTGCGTGTACACAACACCGTTTAGAGCAGAGCAAACATTAAAATTAATTAAAGATACTTGGCCAAGGAGAGGCCATTACCGAGATGGTTAGTGGCAAAGGTCATTTCAAAGCCGTCCTCCGATAGTTCGAACTGGTGACAAAATTTTCCAGCGTTGTTTCTGCAAATTCCGTTGTCAAATACACCGCGGTTTATAATTCCCAGAAACATTTAAACCATGGAAAGACTAATTTACTTGGTACTTACATAAGAATATTGAGCGGTAAGCCAAGGGATTCGAAGTTCGCGGCAAATCTTCTTATCGATGTAAAGGAGCTGAGATCCAGTTCCATCACTATGATCTCCGCTGTGGGAGTCTCTTTCAGAATGCATGCCTTTACATCATGGGCTGCCTTCAGATTTCTGGCAGGGATTACCAATCTTGCCCCTCGCTTGGCTAACACTCTCGCTGTTTCAGCTCCAATCCCCGATGTTGCGCCTACAAACAAGCAAAACAGCTGTAAATCCCTGGATGATCTGGTGGAATCATTATTGCAGATGGGTTGCAAAGCTTTAGACAATCTTTCATTTCTTAAAATAAAAGACAATAACGAAATAAAACTCACGATTAGAGCAGAGGAGCAGAAATTTAGTTACCAGTAATTATTGCAGTAAAAGAATGGAGACAGCAGGCAGCTGTGACATCTTCGGCCGTGGATTTGGAGCCATAGCCGCTGGGCCCTGCTGCGCCAATCAGGTATTTTATCGTCTTTACCACCATATTTGCGTTTAAAAAACACTCCAACTCTGAGAAAGTCGACCCACTACTGCCGCCTGACACCTTTGCCCATAAATATACTACCCCACCGACGCCACAACCCAAATGATTGAAAACTCAGTAGAAAAATCTCAGAAACCGCAGGAGTATGCAAAATTCTCAAATTAAATTCAGTCTGGCACATGCAACAGAGCCTACAAACCTTACCACTTAAGCCTTCTAAACAATAACAGTTTGCTTATGTAAATTTATGGTATGCAAGAAGACTTTCTGTTTTTAAGGGTTTAAATAGGTGCGCAGGGCTGGATAGTCAGGCTCCACCTTATGAATTGCACATGCACTTTAGGGTTAAGATTTAAAAAAGAAAAAGAGTGGGTTAGATCAGGATCTGTTCATGTTTATGTCTGCTAATAGTCAATTCTGTCGGCCCGTTAGTCAACTACGTCACTACTCAAACTCAGAAACTGGAAGTGCAGGTGATGAAACAGGGCCATTCCCATCACTGTCTTCCTTGTCTGTGAATTGAGGAGACCGAAGAGACCCCTCCACGGCCCACTGCCCACCTTCTGCCCCTGTCAAAGACTAAACACCCAAGACTCCATTACATGCCGTCTTTTCTTACAATACCTAACTCACCAGGACCAGTACCGGTACCGCCATATGTCTTGTTTCTCCACTGCATTCTACAGTACAACACCCGATCTACACGTAGAGTAGTAGAAAATAAGCTGGAGTTCATTCCCAAAATGACAAAACATCTCCATCAAGCTCTCAATCAATGGACTAAGTAGTGGCACGAAGTAGGTGATACTAAGAATCATACACTTAATTAATTAAATTAGTTACAGATGTCTAGTACCGACGAATATGACAAGGTAGTAATCATTCGGCTGGAGCATACAAGATGCATTTCTGAGATAGTGGGTTAAAAGTCGAACCTGTGTATAGTTAATCATGTAGTGGGGTGGGTGACAACAAGAGCTCTGGCCCACTTTTGTCGGGATGCTCAATTTGGTTCCAAGTTCCAACCCCACTCACCCAACATTAACCACAAGGGGAAAAACGTAACAGAATAAACTTGTAGACTGTACTGCAAAGGCAAGCGCACAAGAATAGAAAGCCCTCGCACAGTAAAAAGTAAGCTCCCACTTAACTTGCTGGTTCAGTGGGAGACCAGTAGGCTTGCAAAGGTCGCAGGCTGAAAATTACTTGTCCCATGAGGTGAGGGGAATAGGGAAAATGCTGCAGTTGAACAGTGCAACCACCAGACGACAGGAGAGGCAAAAGTAAAAGCGGGCTGCTACTGCATTGGACGTCCGTGAAACGATGGGATTTGTATTTAACAAATTTTATTCTAACAACAAACTTTCCCAACATGAGACAACAATAGGACCCTGTAAAAGAAGCTATGTAATCATGGGATAAAAGAAGAAATGAAAAAATATTAATTACTGGAAGCAGATAAACGGTATAACAGTACCTGAGTTAGTTGTGATTGTGAAGATTGAGTTATTAAGACTCTCCTAACTATGTGAGTTCAAATAGAAATTTGAGAAGGCAGTGGGTACAAGATGCACCTGCCAATTACATGGCAGCAATTATGAAAAAGAAGCTTCCCTTTGCTCCATAAAACGGGACAATCATGATAACACAATAAAACACAAAAACCGACCCCCGTTTTTAGGTTAATGGTACTATATTATTATATTATTTTTTCACAAATTTCTTCTCTTTCATCAAGCATACCAATGCCTAAAAATGGATCTAATTGGTATGCATAAAAATGGATTTAATGCCAACCAACCTTTCGTTTTCATCGCCACTTAGATAGAGGGCATAAATATTAACATTTTTATTTTTGGAAGTTTCATTTTTTCACCACCATTATATGTATTAAGTAGATTGTGAATTTTTATGAAAGATGAATCTTTGTGAATTATTCATGAATGAAATATGAGTTTATAAATTTGCATAAAAAATTATGCATTTGAATTATAATAAAATATCATATAAATTGACACTTTTATTAGAAATTATAAATCTTTCAACTAGATTCTTTTAATTTAATGTGACTTATGTGAGAATAATCTATAAGAAACATGATATTTCCACAATTTATAATAATATGGATAAAAAATAGTTTTAGATATGGTTGGTAAATTGTGACCATTAAGACATTTATATTTTAAAAATTAAAAAAAAAAGAGTATACAATATAAATTGACACTTTTATTAGAAATTAAAAACCTTCCAACTAGATTCTTTTAATTTCATGTGACTTATGTGAGAATAATCTATAAGAGACAAGATATTTCCACAATATATAATATATGGATAAAAAAAAAATTAGATATGGTTGGTAAATTGTGGCCATTGAGGCACTTATATTTTAAAAATTAAAAAAAAGAAAAAGAGTATACATATTCTTATCTTGAGAATAGGGAGGTGTTGTAGAGAAAAAAGATCGCCACAAGAAGCTTGTAACCTATCCTAAAGTAGAGAAATTGGGATGGAAAAATGACTCATAAACTATATATGGCTACAAATTGAGCTAATTACATAACAAGTTAAGAGTGCAAAACTTATTGCACCATTTTTGTTGACCTAATTGAGCTTAGTCCTATGAAAAAATCCAATCCAGTTCACCTAGGGTGATGATTGACAACTACGATGCCTTTGAGGAAGGCAAGTCTTTTCCTTGCAATCCTTCTACACTTGGCTTCCAACTTCACTTGTCTAGAGTTAAAGAAGGATATTCAATGCCCATTACTATTCCATCCCCTATCAACTGAGTATTGGTATTAAGGAATCCCTTCTCCCAATAACTTGCTACTTTCAATAGAGTCAACCCCCCAGGAACTTGTTAATTAGTGTTGGGTGATCCCACAAAGCTGGTTTACAATTTTTGGGAGATTCTTATTTTTGCTGAAATCACATATTTTTAGAAAATATAATGATTTAAGCCTTAAAAATTCTCATTTAAAGCATTCCAATTGAAGAGGGTTTGATTAAACTACTTTAGATCAAACCCCCTTGGATAGAACCCCGCTAGTTTTAAACCATACCTATAACAGAGTCTCTTTTACACTTATCAAAATGTTGATAAAAAACCACTTTTGATTTACCTTTTGGGGGATAAAATGAATTCATTTAAAAAAAAATTTGTAAGTATGTAGTCCTTATTATAAGCTTCCCAAAAAGTATAATTTTAAATAAATTTATTATTATATTTATTTTTTATTTCTTGTGAATGTAGGTTTTTCACCGAAAATCAAGCTCTATGTTCTGCATATGTGGAAAAATAGAATATTATAAAAAAAAATTGAAAAATATGAGTGCACCAGATATTGAAGTCCTTGATCCAACAAAAAAATTGAATTTCGATACATACAAAAAGGTTACATGCTATACGGTCAGCTATGTGCGAATTGTAGTGGTTTGACTTAAAACTTGATTAAAGAAAAAATATTCAATAAAAACTATCTAACCAAGGGGAAGCACTAGATATCGAGTTACAAATCTAAATTCAAAAGAATTAGAATTTTATCCTTCATGGAAAAAAAGTTATGTGTTATACGTTGAGTGTCACTTTTTAAAATGTTGTTTTTCTAAAAATAGTTTTGAGGAGATGGAAAAAAAAGTGCAATTTAATTCTAAATTTTTGAAAAAAATATATTTAGAATCTATAGACAAAATGTCACGAAACTCTAGTTTGCACCATCTTCAAATTCCTCATGGTTTAGTCGCTATAGGTGCCCGAAAGTGAAGATTTAGTTAAAAAAATTTATTTCAGTGTCCAGTTTGGCCAAAAATTGTAAACCACTATTGTGGGATCACCCTGCTTCTACCATTTTATAGATTTATTTGTTGGAGCAACCAAAATCAACTTATAAAACCAAACTATTTCACAAATGAGTACATGCAAGATAGAAATATTATCATGCAAGTATAGAATAAAATGTAAAAATGAGCCTTATATATAAAAGAAAGGATGAGGAGGTGAGAAGGTAGGACTAAAATTTTGACTACCCCTCCAAAAGTGAGACACATGTGGGACACATAAGACAAGTGTGAGGACACATGTAGAGCCAACATGAGGTGAGAAAAGATAAAAGTTCTCTTTAATTCATCTTAATTTTAGAGTGGACTAGACCAACTATATATGGCAATATCTAGTTAATTACAAAAACTTTTCACTCTAACAAATTGTTAAGTGATATTTAGGGAGAAAGCTAAAAAGCTAAAAAAAAAAAGAGTCTTAATAACTAGCCTAATGAGGTATTCATGTATAGTAAAATTCTCACATATATCCAGTGTAAAGGAGAAACTCTAGTGGAAAAATCTCCTCTCCAAAAGAGAGAATGGGAAGGAATGAACCTCCTCAAAGGTAATCTTGAAATATAGGAACATAAAGAACTCTCAAAGTATGTAGAAGTTACAAACTCTACCGAAAGAAAAACTAGTTAATGCTAGAATCAATGAACCCTCCAATGAATATAGATTAGGATAAGAGAGACACAAAACACTACATGAGTAATCTCAAGTACATTACTCAACCATATATGTATATATATGGATCGCAAATAAAAATAAGCTATAAAGTTGAAAATATAGATGGTAATATGATCAAGGAGACAAAAAATACTACACATGAGTGACCCCATCAATGCTACTAGTTGTGCATGTAGTGCTCTACATAAGTACCAAAGTCTCGTGAATATTGATTAGTTGAAAAGATAAAAGGTTTCCTCCATTGCTCCATTAAAACCAAGGAAAAATTAGTATAACTATGTGATGCTACCCCTTATAATACTGACAAGGGAGAGGAATTCATAGATAAAATAAAATATGCAACAATGTAGTGAAAAGGAATGTAGAAGTAACATCAAGTTCAATATGTTGTATAAGAGATTAAAAATAATATGTAACTGTAGTGTAGAAAAATATCATCGTTTACATTTTCACACCTAATTTGGGAATAATTAATGTTAAAATGAACCTAATGTCAGCTTGATCTAGTGTTGTAATGTGTCTTACGCATTTACATCAATTGGGTTTAGGGTCCTTTTAAGCTAAATGAACCTAACTTTGCCTTAATTTAGTGTTGTAAAGTGTATTCATTTACACCTTCACATTAAATTTAGGGCCCTTGTAAACTAAATGGACCTAATGGTGCCTTATTTAGAGTGTTGTAAAGTGTATCTTAACACTTTCACACTAATCTAGGGTTTCATTAATAAATTGGGCTTCTTTTGCCTTATTTGGCCTTGTTTTGCATCCACAAGCCTTATTTAATGCATCTTTCCAAGATTAATCTCAAAATTTACCAATATCCAATCATGATTCATGTGTTTTTGGATTATATGGCCCTTATTCAGTGATTTGGGACTCATATTCCACCTTGGGCGTATGGGTCCTACCTATGTTTAGGGGCCTCAATCTAGATTTCACATCAATCTAAGAATTTCTTGAAAAGTATGTCCCAAAGCCTAGCCTAATGGAACTCATATGCCACAACTGGCGTATGAGTCCTATGTGCATTAAACCTAAATTAAATTCAAATTCTTGATAGGATTTTTTTCTCCTAGATTTGATGTCGGCTTGTAGTGTTGTAGTTTTGGAAAATTTAGCATAAACAAGTATAAATACAAGGTTATTTCACTCATTTTCACCTAATACTTTCATGAGAGCATTCCTAATAGAAAATTTGAGTTTAGAAGAGTTCACAAGAGTAATCAAGGGCATTCAAGAAAATTTATAAGGCATTCAAGGGCATATTTCTCCATCATTTGTTGCATCAATTCAAGATTTATCATCATGTCTGAGACATAAGGCATCAAGCATGTTGTTGAGCTAGTGTTGTTATGTAGCATTCAAGATCCAATATTAAGCATTGTTCTACCTCTATTCAAGATCAAGATCTACATTCTACATGGCCACTTCATGTTAGATTGTTGATTTACATCTCAAGAAATCATTCAAGGTATCATTGTTCATGTTTTGTATTTCATGTTTCATTGTTTCATCACAAGGTTTAATTACCTGAATAGGGTTTGACCTAGGCAAAACCTATTTCCTAGCAATCAACAAGTTTTTCCCTCTCTACATGTGTGATTGTAGATCTAGGTGTCTTGGAGCTTGAAGGATCTTTGAAGACTAAGTTGCAAGATTGAAAAAAGTTGTTAGAGTTGTCTCCTCATTCGCAAGATCACGAAAAGTCACCTACAGATTGTAAATCAAGGTTTCAAACCCGAAAACAAAGCTTGGATGGAAGAGAAGAGATGGGATAGAAAATTTGAGTCTTACCCCTTTGAAAAAGTAGAGTGGGATTGATATGCCACTTGTGGCATATGAGTCCCAGTACAACTCATTTTCTAGATATTTGTGAATTCAGATCAACCACTATGGGATTCCAGTTTTGGTACAGAAATCCTAGTCTAGGACTAAATAGCCCAGACTGACATATGAGTCCCAGTGGGCATCAAACAACATGATTTTAGGGTTTTGGAGCTTATTTTGACATCATCCTTCCTCCAAGTACTTTTTTGTTCATTCTTAGTTTGTTAACTTGATTTGCAATTTCATTTCCTAAGTCATTTAGTTAGGTTTTGCATGGTAATTTGCATGTCATTTACATTTCTTATCTTTCCAAGCCCTAGCTTGGTGGTGAACCCATTTTAGTCTCTAATCAAACCCTAGGACAACCTTTAGTAGATATCTTTCTCTCAATTCTATCCTTAGGTTGAGATCTCTAAGGTTTCCTTCAATGAGAAACATAAGAAAATTTGTTCTATGTCCTAAACCATAGAGTGACAATTTTCTTCCTTTCATTTTGGTGAACCTGCATTTAGAACACATTATTTCTAATTTGGAGTGCATCATAGTCCTAGATCTAGCTGCATTAACTTTGCATTAGTTACTTTGCATCTAGGGTTTCAAAATAAATTGTGTTAGTGAAAGTGCTCGGTTGCATTTTTGCATCTTGCATCATTGAATTTCATCTAAAGACTACAATTGCACTTAGCCTAGACATCATTCAAAGCAAAAAGCATAAAATTCACAGAGAGTTTGCTGAAAATAGTGCAAAAACCCTAATTTGGGACACATACACACGTCTGGAAAATTTAGTCCTAGTATAGGTGGTTTTTCCTAATTTTTGGGTATTATGTGGTGATTGTTATCTGACATTCAAACCCCTAAAAAAACCCTGACTGGGACTCATACGCCCCTCTGGGCGATTTAGTCCCAAATTAGGCTTGAAACTGCCTTTTACAACATTGAAAACCTTGTTTCTATACTTCCTAAGCTTGCTAGTAACCTATAGTATCAGTCTGGAAAGTTTTAGTAACTTTTTTTTAATGCATCTAGGTCAAAAACATCAATTTAGGGTAGTCATTTTTGAAATCATTTCAATAAAAAAAAAAAAGATCTGAAAATGTTCACATTTCTGAAACTTTGCATAATATGGATAAAAGTACTTTTCACTTTTTCATACACAATGTTTACATTCATAAAGCTTTGCATAAGTTTGACAAAAGTGATTTTTCAATTTTGGATACACATTGTTTGCATTCTTAAAGCTTTGCATACATTGGATAAAAGTATTTTTCATCTTTGGATATAGATTGTTTACATTATTGAAGCATTGCATGAGATGGTTAAAAGTAATTTTCATTCTTGGTCAAACAATGTTAGTATCTTATCTTTCTAGGTATGCTCAAAAAAAGTTCATATCCCCTCCCTATGAGAATGCTTTAGCAAAATATAATACAATCTTGGGAAATCATAACAATCATATTCATTCTTCTCCTAATATCTCTCCTATTTGTGAAGAAGATATTTTGGTGTTAGAAGAACCAACCAATGAGAGTTTTGAGAGTCCTAGTTGTTTCTCTCCTCTTACCTCGCTTAGTGGAAAAGACATTGATGAACAAGAGGACACAACCATAGGTAATCATGACAATCACATAACACAACAAGAGACCATTGAAACTTCAACTAGTCTACATTTATCTCTCAACACCTTCTCCTCTTGTGATAATGTTTTAGAAGATGAAATTGTAAGTGAGGAGGATATATTGGTGTTAGATGATCAAATATTTAAGATCTATGGCAATCCTCTTTATATTTCTTTCCCTACCTATCCAATTTTAGAAGACATTATGGGAAGAAGGAATGAAAGTATGAACAATCATGGTCCAATCACATTGGTTCTTCTCCTAGTATCTCTCCTACTCATGAAGAAGATACTTTGATGTTAGAAAATACAATCGATGAAAGTCACGAGAATATTATGTGTCTCTCTTCCCCTAGGGAAAACATTATTGAACAAGACAACTACATCAATGATAAACAAGAAAATTTTATCCAACCATGGATAACTCCCTTACTTGTGATGAAGTCATTTTAAAAGAACCAACCTTTGAACTTCATGAACATCTAGTTTGTATTTCTCCTATTAGGGAAGATATCATGGAGCAAGAAAATGACAACATTTTGAATTCCTTAGATGATGGAGAAAAGATGACACTAGATTTCCTTTCATTAGAAATACATCAAATTGAAACTACTGAGGTGTTGAATCCGCAAGTTTCCATTAGACCCCCCTTGATTAATGGACCTCCTACATACCCTGTGGGACATCCTAAGAATCCCCTAATTCTTTACCCACCCTCACAATGACCACAAACTCAAAACAAACCTAAACTTATCCTTTACCCACCTAAGAATAATGTTTCACAACAACCAAATTATAATAACATTGCTCATACGTATAACACTAGAAACAATTTGAAACTATGAAGAAAACCTTCAACATCCCTCCCATTATCTAACCCTATCTTGCCTGGCCCTCCTCGTTTTCCTTCACAAAGTGGAAAGGAGTATAATCTCATTAAACAACTCAAGAATACTCCTGCTAAGATATCCTTATGGGACCTTATTCAAGCCTCCCCTCATTATCATAATATGATTCAAAATTCTTTACAAGAAGTTCCTATCCCTTCTAATGCACAATCAAATTACATAGCAGCCATGATTCAAGGAATAAATGTTGACATTGTTTTCCACCAAAGTGAGTTACCTCCTTTGGAAGTGTAAAAAAAAATGATGCTTTCATGATAATAGCTATCTATAATAGGCTGGGAATAAAATGAACCCTTGTTGACAATGGCTTTGCCCTTAATGTGTGTAGTGTAAGCCTTTTGGATAGGCTTGGTGTGGATAAATCAAAAATTCAACCCGATTCTTTATCTATTAAGGGATTTGACAATGTAGGAAACCAACCGCTTGGTGTGATCACTTTGCCTATTACACCTGGAAAGGCCACATTAGAAACACCGATCCATGTTATGCCTCACGATATTTCATATAATCTTCTTTTAGGCAGACCATGGATTCATGCAATGAATGGGGTGCCTTCTACTCTTCATCATGTAATGAAGTATGGGTAAGTGCACCAAGATGGTTCCCAAAAAGGGGGCTTAAGTGGCCACTTTTTTTCTGAAATTAGGAAATGCTGACCTTGGACGTGAAATTGAGGATAGTTACACTCAAAATTTTGAGATGGAACAAAAACAAGGGTCAAAGTGCTCTGAGTCTACTTTCTAAACTACTAATTTATTTTGAAAATGGTTGAGATTAAGGGGTTTTAAATAGGGATGTACATAAATTGGTGTTGTTTTTGTCAGAAAAACATAACATAGCAACTCTTGTATGACTTGAGCATGGTGAACTTTTTTTTAGTATTTTTAAAATCATTATGGTCAGAAGTTAGCTAACAACATCTAGTTGATGCACAATTTTTCTAATAATTTTTTAATGAACATTTTATTTTTTACTAATTTTCTAAGTGGGCACTTCCTAAAAAGCAGAATTTTGGCTATGCTCCCCCTACAAAATTTGGAAAGTAATAGAATTTTTTTTAAATTTATTTTTAAAAATTTATAGAATGGAGTCTAGTTTCTAAAAATGTAATTTATTTGAAATTTTGATGAATGATTAATTTATAACGAAAAAAAACCAAACACTATTTTTTGACAAAAAACAGACATACAAACAAAATAAATTATGGATGAAAGGCCTAACATTGTCAGAAAGTGAAAAAAATTATATCGTTGGAAAGCTAAGTGAGAACTTAACATTACCCATGTGTTTTATTTTGTTGATATTAAACCAAAGGCAATCCTGATGGTGAGCACAAACTCGATTATGTGAAAAATTGTAGAATTTGCAAAAGACACGTCTTTGGTCGTTAGGAATGCCCTCTAAGCCTTTGGGTTGGTATTCCAAGGCAAATACCAAAGCTAAGGCTCAGGGATTCCCAAAACAAAATATAATGCAAACGCATTATAATGCGAGCGCGTTATAACACACTCACGTTATTTATTAGTTTTGACTTTTTTGCTTCTCTGGGGAACATATCTAGCAACACATAACATGCTCGTGTTATTTCTTCCTTTAGTTAAATGCCACTTTTTGAATGTTTGTTCATATGTTTGTATGTATATGTATGTTGGTGTGTCATGTATGTATGTATGTATGCATGCATGTATGTATGCCTATATGTATGTATTTATGCTTATGGGACAGAGGGTGATAGAGGGTGGGAGTGGGAGAGAGGGTGGGAG